>JAYMSP010006416.1:0-11682 GCA_036897095.1 Plantago elongata | reverse complement strand
TAGATTTTAAATTCATTTATGACATTTTCGTGCAATCAAAATATTTTTTCTGCATTTATAATTATATTGGGTGATAATTAGGTTAAAAATACGATTGAATTAGGTATTCATGAAATTAAAAAAAAAAAAACTGCACAGTTTAGCGACGGATAAAGTTTATCCGTCGCTAAAAACCTAGGGGATTTAGCGACGAATAGTTTATCCGTCGCTACATATAGCGGCGGATAAACTTTATCCGTTGCTAAATCGGATAAACTATCCGTCGCTAAAAACCTAACAACGGGCGTTTTAACGACGCCCGTTGTTATTCGTCGCTAGACGGTCTAGCGAGGAATCGTTGGGGTTTTAGGGACGGATAAGGGCGTCGCTAAAACCCCAGTTTTTTGTAGTGTAAGAGACATTAAAAATGCTCGAGACCAAGTATGATAGTTACTTTTGTTAAGACATGTGTGATAGCACCAGACACAACAGTGTCAGAGTGGTGAAGGTAAAGTGGACTAAAGGGATTCCCATGTTTAGGAGTGACTTGAGTAGCAGTGGTGGTAGAAACCGGAGGTGGAGTAGTGTCAATGCTAGCCATAGTTCAAAGAGAAAATAAGCAGAAAAGATTGAGATTAAAAAGTGAACTAAGAAAAGTAAGAACAAGAAACTCAAATATCAATAGAACCTTGGCTCTGGTGCCATGTTAAAGAACAAAAAACACTCAAGAGGAAAGAATTTTTAGATTCAGAGAGTTGAAGACTCTTGCAATATGTTTACAAGCTTGCTATGAGGTTCTATTTATACTACTAGCTACTACATTTGTGCATGAATTTAAACCTAGAAAAAAAGCTGAAAAATTCAAACAAAATAAACTAAATTAATTACAGTAGCAGGGAATCTCATAGCACACTTCTACTTGCTTCAATCTTCACCGTTGAATACCTTGATCTTCCCTGGAAATGAGCTGCAACACTTGACCTTATTATGCAGTGAGTTTTGGCTTCTTTCTGAAGGATGAAGACCACGGCTTTATGTTGTGGCAAAGAGTTGCTAATTCGTTTTGCACTCTCTCTTCTGATTTGTTCAAAATGCGATAAGTTGTATTACTTTTTTCATCCTTATCCTTCTTCGATATTGACACATTCAATTGAGTAACAAATTCTTTGGCGCGCCTTCATTTCTAGTCCTCAAAACTTGAAAGTGACGATGAGAGATTCACCACTAGAACATCCCGCTTAAGCGGTTTTGAGATGTCAACACAAACACGAATGCGCATGGTTAAGCCATCAGGATATACTCTTGTTTTTCGGATCCAGAGCAAGAAATTCTCCAATACCATTACCAATAATAGTAGCCATAGCCATATGCATCATACTGATAGGGTCATAGGGAGTCCGCTGACGAGAACATGAAAATCAGCAGAGGAGAGAGCAACAGTAAGGCGATCATCACCAGAGTCGATAGGAGCAAGAACTATAAGATTTGTTTCGAATGACCAAGGGCCATCCGCAATAACTCGAGGCTTATCCAGTTTGTGGTTAAACTAAAACAGTAAGCGTTCCTCATTGAGCTTGCGAATCTCCATACCGTGCATCAGCCCCCAGCTAGAACAAAGGATCTGGTGAAAAGAGTCTGGATGAATTGTTCTTTTGGACAAAGTGCGACCAAGAGATAAATCATAATTCGCATGAGAAGTAGTCCAAGCCTCCACAGGGGCTTCAACCCCCACAGCTTCATCCTCAGTGAGGTGGAGCTGCTTAGACATTTGTGCGATGAGATCATCAGCCATGGTAGCAAAGGCGGAGATTGACAGAAGGAAAGAGAGGGAGACCTGCAAAAGAGAGTAGGAAGAGAGACAAGACAGGGGATAGAAAAGATGAACAAACCAGCGCTGTATAAATAACATGGAGCAACACACATCCTGCAGATCAAAAAAGATTAGCTCATTATGAGATAATCCCAAACAAAGTGCAAGAACAGCAGATCTGTTTAACGTCAACAAAAAGATGTGAATATCGAGCGATATCCATAGAGAATTGAAAACTCTCAGAGGGAAGAGAGAAGGAATCTTCATACGAAGTAAAGAAATCACTCATACGAGGAGAAAGATCCCGACTGGGATACTGGCGGAAGGCGGCTATAGTCAGATCATGTATGTTCCTTGAAAAGTTACGATTTGATGATGTTCAGAAAGTGCAGTACTTTCGCCAATCAGAAATTTGCATTTTGTTTGGGAGGTACGTATGAAAGAGTTCGGATTTGTGCACCTGATGGAATTGTGACCAGTACTGCTTAACCTGAGTTTTCGTTCTTTTAGCTATCAAGGATTAGGATTAGGCTTTAAGTCGTCCATGGTGGATGTACAAGCTGTATCTTGTCTTGGTTACTCGTCAGGAACATATCTCTACTTAATTAAGTCATAGACTCATTGTAGACTTTTTGCAAACTAAGCTTTTGTTTACGGGATTACGTTTCATACTTTTTGCTTTTCATTTGATTTATATATATAGTTAGATTTTGGTTGTTTTGGGTACGGGACTGTTTTCTTTGTAACTAGTCAAGAAGATACACACACATTACAACAATGCAACAATGGATTGATGCAATATATTAATACCAAAACATATCACACACGTGTTACAGGACGTGACCCATTCTCTTGATCAATCTTTATTGTAATGTAAACATAAACATGTGATGATTCGAATTCGATATATAATAGTAGTTCATAACTTAAAATTCAAGCCATAACTAGGCCATATATATATATTATTTCCTCACGGATACCCTCCATCACCAGCTCCTCCACCATATCCACCACCCCCACCGTAACCGCCACCTCCACCTGAGCCACCACCAATGCCTGAGCCACCACCGTAACCGCCACCTCCACCTGAACCACCACCAATGCCTGAGCCACCACCATAACCACCACCTGCACCTCCACCAAAGCCAGACCCACCACCTAATCCTCCACCACCACCTCCTCCATACCCTCCACCACCTCCGCCTCCTAAGCCTCCACCACCACCGGAACCCCCACCAAATCCTGCTCCACCGCCTGAACCTCCTCCCCCACCTAGTCCTCCACCTCCTCCGTATCCACCACCTCCACCAAGCCCGCCTCCGCCTTGATGTCCATAGAACTTCTCATCGTTAAACGATGCGGGACTCTTCCTTGCAATGGAAGAGCAAACGAGGGAGCTAACGAGTACAATAAGAAGAAATTTTGAAGCCATATTTTTTAGATCGAGCGTTTTGCTTAGTTAATCAAGCGTAGTCCTGATCATGCAGGTAATGATGGAATAGACTCAAGATGCATGGGATTTTATAGAGAATTGAGAAATAGTCTAACTAGTTACTAGTTAGCCATTTGATTGACAATTAGCATGTACGTACGGTTGGGAAATTGGGATGATGTTAAATTAATTACATAATTAATGCTGCAGCGCTGCCTTCTCTAACATGATCGTGTAATTATAATTACTTTGACTTAATCGTCTTGTCAATTTGGGGGGTCACTCATAGTATGACTTTTGGATCAATTTAGTTCCGATGACAGTTGACACCGCGGCATAAGTAGTAGTGGTTGTGAGCCGTGGCTAGGTGTTAACGAACCGAATCTATCCGAGCTTTGACTTAATAAATTAGTGATCGTCAGAATTTTCAGCATGTACGTGATCGGTGAGCTTTTCATAATAGTGCTTGTGACCGGCTCAATAGAATATCGAGTTGCTTACGAGCAGCTCGACTTATTTTTGCTTGTGAGCGCTCAAATCATTAAAATTCGAAAATGAACTCATATGTTTGAAAATTATGCATAGTTCTGAACTTTTTAGATAGCTTAAGTTAGGGATTATGTTTTTCACTTTTTATTTGCGCATGCATATTTTTACTTTTTAATTATTGCTCATGAGTAGTTCACGAGCTTTGATCATTTTGTTCGGGTGATCAATTCAAGCTCGATAATGTGACGAGGTTGCCCACGAGCAAGCTCGCGTTGACTGATCTCTAGATCGACTTGAGATTTATTTTTATTTAATTTTTTTTAAACGACAAAGATGACTCGAACCCCCGACCTATTGGTTGAAGGGAAAGCAACTTACCAACTGAGTTGCGCTTCGTTGTCACCTCGATCTGAGGGTTGACTAGGCTTTTTCGTGAGCGGCTTAATTCTCTTGCACCCTTGGTCACGACTGAATAGACGAGTGAATTTGCTAAAATAATGTTTAATAGGTCATTGTCATGACCCCGTGTTCTTTTTTTATTTATTTTAAAAACTTATTTATCATTTATAAAAACATTTTGAAGTTGAAATTATATTTATATATGTATTTACAATTAAGAATTTAAAAATGGTGAGATTTTGAGTGGTCGAAATATATTTAAGATTAGTCTCTATTTATAATAATGAAAAGATATAAAAATTGATATAATTTTTATATTTTATAATATTTGTTAGTTATAAATTGAAGAAAATATGAAACTATATTTGAAAAACTAACTAAAGAGGTGGGCCAAATGTGTTGGCCCGAGAAAAAACTCACCATGGCTTGTGGTTGGTCACGTCCGACGATCGTTCTCATTGACAGAGACGAATGCAGAAATATATGTTAGGGGTAGCGAATTTTTATACTATATATTTAATTAAAACAATTCATTATTAATGACTAATGAAAATTACGTTTTCAAAAGTCACATAGTAAAGAACAATGTTTAGACTATAATATTTTAAATTATGTGCTATAAACAAGAGGAATTAGATATAATATAGATTTGTTTAGATTGCATAATTTTCTTTTTAAGTATATTAAGTAAATGAGTTTACCATCGAATAGAAAAAATAAAGAAATAAAGAGAATTAAATGAAATAAAGTTAAGTATTTATAAAATATGATTGTGAAATGTAAACTAAAAGAATATTAAAAAAGAGAGAAATAATAAAAAATGTTACTGAATCATAAAGAAACAATGAAACATGTCAAGTAAATGGCAGAAAATAATATAAATAAAATGGTTGGAAAATCTAGCACTACTTAGAATTGAACTTGTGATTAATTGGCATGGAAAGTTTTTATGGAACACACCAGCTGAGCTGTACCAATTTCTTTCATAATTCATTTTTACTAAATATATCACTATTCAATAAATTTTTGGAAGGGGTATAATAGTCATTTCATATCCAAAATCGATCGCGATCCCTCAAATAAATGTGTGTCTGTGCCTGCTCATTAATTTTGTCTTCTATTCTTTTCATAATAAATTAAAATTTATTATTAAAATATTTTGTTTTTACATTGTAAAACTGAGATCATAAATTAAAGATAAACTTTTTTGCTTCTGAGTATAGACATCGCTCTTAATATATTGGTAAATTGATTTACTTCTTTCTTATCACTATTATATAACTTTGAATTCAGTTTGTTATAGTTGGTGTCAAAATGAGATGCTTTCGCAGGAATTAAGTGTCACGCTGGACAAAGTGCTATATTATTTGTGCAATGTGAATCACCTCTTAAACCTGTAGGAGCCACTTACAGAATCCTGAAAGTTCAATAAAGACGCCGAGGCCTTAAGAGGGGGGCGGTAGATTGTAACATTTCAACCTCCCACATCGGTTAAAAGAGGTTGGGGGTGAACAATATATATGTAGACCACTACTCTCACATGTTATGAGGTGTTTTTGGTGATTTTAAACGTGCATGAATTCATACTGACTCAGGTCCAAAACAAACAATATCATGCCAACAAGATGTTTTTGGACAATTATGAGTCACCTCACCGGTTCAATGGACTAGAGATCGGCTCATTAGTATTCGATCATTACAAAGATAATTAATAGTGTGAAACAGAACCATATTGTAATGAGGATTGTTAAACATAGGACCAAATTTACTAAAGGCAGGACACAATTTAAACATATTATAACTTTACCCAAAACTAAAGTAAATTATAAAGCAATCCCTTAACTTCGAAATAATACAATTTGAACAAAAAAACATTTTAAATTTGTCATGGAACCCCCTTACATACACTTCCTCCTTCATATTCGATCAAATGACCATTCAAATGAAATCGAAGATCACAAAGTAGAAATCGAAAGGTTAGTTCTTTACATTTTTGTTCGTCAACGTGATAAATCGTCGGAGCCTCGGGGGAGTAGGGGGTGTTGGCTAGATTCGGCGGTGGGCTGTTGCCCGAAATCCAGTCAACAGTCCAATCGGAGCTTGAAAAGCTCTGATCTAGAACTTGAAAGCTCCGATCGGAGCTGGCCAGAGCTCCAAATCGGAGCTCTGAGCTTGGCTGCTCCGATCGGAGCTTTTAGAGCATGATACTGACTATGATCTTTGGACATATTCAAGCATGATCCTGACTCTGATGCTGACTATGATCTTGGGACATATCCCGCACATGATTCTGACTCTGATGCTGACTATGATTCTAGGACATATCTCGAGCATGATCCTGACTCTGATGCTGACTCCGATCCTGGGACATATCTCAAGCATGATCCTATGATTGACTCTGATGCTGAGTCTGGGACTGATTCTTCGTTTTACTAGGCTTCTTCTTTTGACTCTTCTCAAAATCACTCGTGTACCATTGACCTTGAGCTTTAGGTGGACGACCTTTGTGCTTGTTATGGAGTGGTTCATCATCATTGATAGCATATGGAACTTTTGTTTGTGGACATATTCAGCTAGCAACCTCTTATGAGCATCGGTTGCAAACTCTTTGAAATCTTTGTATGCATCGTCACATAGATCATCAACACTTGCTCTCCTGGATTCACTCCAACCACGTTCTCCATCTATATCAAAACTCTTCACAAAAGAGATGAATGTGGACAGGATCAATGGGCATGTTTTGCCCGACTAATCTGACCATATCACATGCACATGGCAATCCATGCATAATACGTAACTCATGAGTGCAGTCCCTCGAACGGGGTGTCTTTTTAAGCTCATCTCCTAACAACAAAATATAGTTATGCGAAACAACACCTCAATGTCTCCGGAACAACAAGAAACGCCTACAGGGAAGCAGATGCCTCGTTCTGTTCTCTTCAAATTGTAATCTGATTTAATTCAAATCATGTTCATGTATCTCATGAATCTTTTAAAAAAATTGTTGGCAAATTAGATCTCGAACTCCTAATCCATGACTTGACTTGATTGTGTGCACTTATAACCCCACAATTAATTACATGTTATTTATGAAATATTGCATAATATTAGTGTGCTATACATGAACAATAATATGTACATGTTAGTCGTTAGAGCTCCAAAATGTTGATATTGGTTCGTCCAATAAGCCACAAATATTGTACGCCACGAATCTAACCATGTACTCTTCAGATAATGTTCGAATCCACTTAACCATCTACAAGCCTTTAATATCCACCACACAACATCATTGTACTCCTCCTCTGTTTTTGCATTCATCACTTCATCCCACCTCACTTAATTGCCCACTGAAATTCCTTGTTACGTGCTAAATGTGCATAATGCGCCTGCACGTTTACACCAATGTGTCGTCTACAAAGTAAAGTTTTGGCATCTAGGAACACTTTCTCAATACTCTTCATAAGGGCAAACTCTCTATCTGTAATAATAACTCCGGGTGGTTTAATACCATCAAAGAAATGAGCCAATGACCGCATAATCCAAAGGTAGCTATCGTACTTTTCGTCCTTGATGAATGCAAATGTGACATGAATATTGTTTCCCATTGGCAAAAACCCAATAATCTCCACCATAGACAACTCATACCGATTAGTGGAATATGTAGCATTCAACTCCAACACATAAGGATATAATCGAAGCAATTTAACAGTATGAGGATGAGCAAAGAATACATCACCAAGATTATTTGTTTCCTCCTCAAGCCTCTCCTAGTGGAAGTAATGATGATCGTTCAACAACTTCAGAAAGTATTGCATCGTGCTCAACCAATCCATATATGTACTCTTGTTTTTCTGTATGGAATTGTAGACATGCCAGACATTACTAACATTATCCAGAAACTTATTTTTCACCGTTTGTAGGATACTCAAAGGTCTCAGCTTGGTCTTGCAAAATTCACCCACATATTTATGCTCGCTTTCGGATAACTTTGAGTCTTTGACGCCGATGTATGCCAATTGGCGTGACTACCAAGGGAATGGTTGTGATTGCCTCTGCCATCAGTCGTTTGTACAACCCATCGACCCTCACCAATTTTTTTCAACTTTAACTGAAATGTGCAACCATTCTTCTTCGTCCCACTAGATGTCCGAGGAACCACATCAACTCTATTAATGGAGGATCTAGTACGGTAGTTCCCACTACATTCACAACCAATGTAGACACGTTTCTTCTTTGAACTCATCACTGTAAAAAATATGATGTTCTCCCGACCAATTCTCGTCACTTCATGTTGTGCATCTTCTCTACAACCAAATGTACACATATTTTCAAACAAGTTGTTTTGATCTTCACACTCATTCTCCTCTTCCTCAACACCATCATAACCCACCCCAAAATGCGATCATCACCAACATCAAATTCTGGATCCGGTAGAAAGTATCTTGGTTCGTCATCATTTAGCGTAGCTTCTTCATCAGAATCCATCGGATATCTATCCTCATCAACATATGAATTATGCTAACAAATTGGAACATTAGAACAACGTTAGAAACAAATAAAAAAACATATTTAATCAAGTGCATACACACTAAAACAATGTAATATTAGTTTTTCGAAAAAAAATAAGTCAAAAAAATGTCCAAAATATAGTATCATTACACTAAAAAAAATTAAAATTACCAAGTATAGATGTTGGTATCTGGGAGGGCTGCGAGCCCAGCCCTTCCAACTGCCACCCCGTGCTCAAGGCTGCCAGATTGAGATTAGCGTCTGGCAGTCCTCAAGGGTGCCAGTAATCTGGCAGCCTTGGGGGCAGTCGGATTAGTGCCTGGCAACCCTCAAGGCTACCAGGCAACTGTTGTGGTCAGCCTCAACAACAGTTCTCTCATCAATACAATTAATTTTTTATTTCTAAATTATTTTTTAGCAAATTAATTAGTCATTTAAACATAGAAACGCAACAACATTATAATACACATTATAAATATAAAATTAAGACAATGAGAATTAAATAATACCTCTTCAGATTCACTATAATTGTCATAATCCAGATAATATTTCGAAGACATTTCTTCTCCTTCCTTATTTGTTCGTGTTATATTCTCGTGTTGCCTCGATTATATAAGGGGTGAACATATGGAGTTTTGTAGTATATTTGATAAATATGGGATAAACTTTTCTATTTATACTATTTTAAAGACTTTTTATAATATATTAAAAAATATTTTGCGTTTAGCAAAAGGTATCTTACATTTAACATTCGTGTATTATAATTTGTTCTTGTAAATTCACCATAAATGTTTTGGCCAAAAATATTACCCTTTAGAATGAGTACATATGGATTTATTGGTCCACTTTAAATATGCATATATGAGTGGGTAATAATTAATTATTGATGAATGTCCAAAACAATTAGGAGTGTTTCATTAATTAGACATTGTTATGATTAAATAAATAAAATTTCAAATGTCAAAATTAAACAACCCTTATATTACGCATGTAAATTAGCACTGCTCCGTACACAAAATGTTTTTGGTTATATACTAGCTACTACTTTGAAAACCGAAACAATAAAATATGTTAAGATACCAAAGAGCAAATTCAATTTTCTTTAGAACAACCCTAAATCTCCAAATATAAATTTATATTCTTCTCATCTTTCAATTAACTTAAAACACCGAAAGATAATACATACACACTTGTGACATGATATGATCAATGTTTATTAACGTACATTTTTTTGTTTCGATAGATAAGTAACACTTCATAGACTGTAAATTCAAGCCATAAATAGGTAATATATTCTTCGTTCATGGGAGTCCTCCACCACCAACTCCACCTCCAGCTCCTCCGCCATATCCACCACCAGCACCACCTCCCAAACCACCACCTCCCCCACCTCCGTAACCGCCACCTCCACCTGCACCGCCACCAATGCCTGAGCCACCACCAACTCCTCCACCATATCCACCACCAGCACCAGAACCACCACCCAACCCACCTCCTCCTCCACCTCCGTAGCCGCCACCTCCACCTGCACCACCACCAATGCCTGAGCCACCACCATAACCACCACCAGCACCTCCACCAAAGCCAGACCCACCACCTAATCCTCCACCACCACCTCCTCCGTACCCTCCACCACCTCCACCTCCTATTCCTCCACCAGAACCCCCACCAAATCCTGCTCCACCACCTATACCTCCACCTCCGCCTAGTCCTCCACCACCTCCAAAACCACCACCTCCACCAATTCCGCCATGTCCTAAGAACTTCTCATCATTATAAGAACCGGGACTCTTCCTTGCGATGGATGAGCAAACAAGGGAGCCAACGAGGACAAGAAGAAGAAATTTTGAAGCCATTTTAGTTCGAGTGTTTTGCTTAATTGATCGTGCATGTAATGATGCAATGGATTCAAGATGCATGGGATTTTATAGAGTGGGAGTTGATTAATAGTCTTACTAGCTAGCATGTTGATTGGCAAATGGAAATTGGCAATTAGCATTGTACGGTTGGGAGATGGGGATGATGTTAAATTAATTACATAATTAATGCTGCCGCGTTCCTTTCTTAATATGATCATGCAATATTAATTATTTGACTTGATCTTCTTCTCTATTTGGGGTGGCTTATAGGATCATACTGTGAAGACTTTTGGATGACAAAACGTGGTATAAATCCCTAAAAGAATAGTTTTATATAAAAATAAAGTATATATCTTATATTAGTAAATGAAGATCATGTTGCCAACTTGTAATCAGAATAAAGTTCATATATAAAATTTACAGTTTGAAATACTTGTCCAAAACTGAGTGTAAGTGCGAATTGAAATTTTGAGTTGAAATTGGACCTGGGACTTGGGAGTGGGTGCAGAAATATTTATTTCCACCTGAAAAGTATACTGTAGTTTTATTTCCTCTTCTTGTTTATCAATTGATCTGCATCTGAACTATAAAAGATCTCTAATGTGCTAATAAATCTAAAACTGTGAAGTGCATAAATCTAAAATAGTTTCTTAATGATAATTGAAATTTCACTATATTTTGACCCAATTACCACATTTTGAAATTGTCCTGCCGGTCCATGACTCACAAGATTCATAATTTACGGAATTTATTATTTTTGCATTATAGGCTAAATGTAATTTTAAATTTATGAGAATAGGGCCATTAATTTTTCTTTTATTTGTTGCTACGATGTAATTTGTCCAAAATGCAATATGGCAAATATTATATAGGTAACTGTTGAACCTAAGAATTGGTGTTAGTCTTCGCAATGGGTGGGTTTTACCCAACCCATTGACCAAATTATGTGTATCCAAACAGGGATGAAAGAATGGTTCTGGGTTTGACTGGGCCGGTTGAACCAGAAACTATCCATTTTTCACACAGCCAACTAAAATCCGGACCGGTCTGGGTTGGGCCGGGCCAATCGGCCTGTTTTTTTTTTTCTCTCTCTCACTCTCTCAATTTTTATAAAAAAGATTTTATGTTTCCTATCTATTTTCTAGAAGGAAAAACTACAAACACAAATCAATTCCAAAATATCATCTCTATACATCAAAATCAAC
>JAYMSP010006415.1:0-11686 GCA_036897095.1 Plantago elongata | reverse complement strand
ATGACTTATGACACACGCACGCACAGAAACATTTTCCTCACCTCATGGAAAAGTTTATCCGACCCTGCAGTAGGAAACTTCACGGCTGGAATAGAGGCCATGCCTATCCCACAAAGTGTCCACCGCTTGAATGATCGCCTCAGTTGGAGGAGTGGCCCATGGAATGGTCGTATTTTTAGCGGGATAGAGATCATGTATAGTCCGTTCTTGCAAGGGCCGAGAGAGCAAGGTGGAGCTGGACCATCCTTAGATTGTCAAGGACTCGCTATAGCCCAACTGTATAATGAGAACGGGACCTTCAACTTCGTACTTCCACAAGGAATGATCTTCACCAGAGCGGTCCTCAATTTGACTGGTAATAAGTTTCTAACTGATGTAGCAACATATGAGTAATCAAGATTAACATGTCATAAAAGTATTGTAACTCGTACTTCATATTAAGCGTATAATCATAATGTTTATCTGTAGTTTTTGGTCCATTTATAATGCCATTTTATGAGAAACTTACTCCTAACAATGTCTTATAATTTATATATTCCAACAGGACACTTAGTTAATTCATTCTGGAATAATCAGCTGGAGAATTGGCAATTTTTATCAGTGAACCCTCGGGATGAATGCGAAAAGTATGGAACTTGCGGGCCATTCAGCATCTGTAACAGGTCAAATTCACCTATATGTTCATGTTTAACAGGGTTTGTGCCATCAAATCATGATGAATGGAACCGCGGGAACTGTACTGGTGGATGTATAAGGCAGCGACAATTGCAATGTAGTCTGAATAATAATTCTGGTGGAACTAGAGATAGATTTTTCAAGCAACCATATACGAAGGTCCCTGATGCTGCTAGAGAAGTTTCTTCAATTCAGCCAATTGAGTGTATGAAAAGGTGTTTGGCTAATTGTTCTTGTATTGCTTATGCGCATGAACCATATATAGGTTGTATGGTGTGGCATGACAATTTAATTGATGTTATGGTGATGGACCGTGTTGGTATCGACTTGTACATTCGTCTTCAAGCTGATGAACTAGGTAATTCTCTCAAAATTTTAGTAAGCATAGTATGTATCCCGAACATTCAATTGTGTTTAATTACTTGTTATATGTGCAGTGATATAATAGTACTCAATTTTCTTTCAGATAATCCGCAGGACATGAGGCATGCAATCATAATCCCAGTAGTATGTGTTTTTGTGGTCATATGTATCGGCATGTCAATTGTGTGGTTTCAGATGGTTAAAAGAAAAGGTAAAAGCTTGGTCTACAACTAATTTCACACGCAACATGGGTAAGCAGTCATGTCTTATTTTACTGTTTCTACAATCAGGAAGCGAAGACAAAGGGCAGAACTTCCCAACGAATTCAACTACGATAGTACTTAAAGATGATACATGCAATGTTAACATTGAAGAGTTGCCATTGTTCACATTCGAGACCCTTGCAAATGCTACTGATCAGTTCGATGATAATAATCTTCTTGGTGTGGGTGGATTTGGTCATGTTTACAAGGTAATCTATCGCCTTTGAAATCTCTTTTTTTTTCCTACTTTTATAGCATTTGAAGACTTGGTAGGACGAGCCATATATGTGTTTTGTATGCAGGGAATTTTACAAAATGGTAAAGAAGTTGCTATCAAGAGGCTATCAGTGGCTTCAAGACAAGGCAATAAAGAGTTCATGAACGAAGTAACCATGATTTCTAAACTTCAACACAAGAACCTTGTCATATTAATTGGATGTTGTGCTGAAAGAGATGAGAAAATGCTCGTTTATGAATACATGCCTAATAAAAGTTTGGATATACGTCTCTTTGGTGAGTAATATAAAACTTATGCTTATGGTTCTATCATTTACCGTAGTATTTCCAGTCGTCAAATTGTTTATATTCCTGACAATTCATATTTGCTCTTTTGTTGTAAGATACACAAGTATCTCGGAAGATTCTTGACTGGAACAGACGTTTGAGTATTATTTTTGGAATTGGGAGAGGTCTACTATATCTTCATAATGACTCTAGACTAATGATAATACATCGAGACCTCAAGCCAAGTAATGTGTTGCTAGATGAGGATTGGAACCCAAAGATATCAGACTTCGGCATGGCAAGAATATTTGGCAGAGAAGAAGAACATGGCAACACAACTAGAGTTGTTGGAACATAGTAAGTGAATTAGTTAACTCTTGATCTTACCATCTTATGTCATGTTATGTTTATTTATTATGATATGTAGTGGATATATGGCACCTGAATATGCAATGGAGGGGCTATATTCAGAGAAATCTGACATCTATAGTTTTGGAGTTTTGATGATGGAGATTTTGAGCGGAAAGAAGAACACTTGCTATTATAATCAAGTGTTGTCATTAGACCTTTTAGGATATGTAAGCATTTTCCTCTTTACTTATTTCAAGTTATATGTTATAAGTACTTGAAATCGAAGGTTAACTTATTTATGTTGATTAATATTTCAGGCTTGGAAAATGTGGCATGAAAATACTGGGTTGACATTTGTAGATGAAGCAATATCAAGACCGAGTGTCCAAGGAGATATCATGAGATGCATTAACATAGCTCTGTTATGTGTTCAAGAATTTCCTAATGATCGACCATCAATTGACACAGTTCTCTCTATGCTCAACAAAGAAATTATAGATCTTCCACTGCCTGATGAGCCAGTCTTTCTAGGAAACTCCCAAGTTGGGACTACTTGTACCTTGAGCCAACCCGAACAGTCAGTAAATGAACTCACAATCACTATGATCGACGGTCGATGATGAAATCTAGTATTTCATGTAAAAGAGATATAAACAAAATTGTATGGTACCAAAGTCTAGCTATATAAGTGAACTTTTATTCTTAAATTCATTATCAACATTTGAATGACTTTCTTGATGAGTATTTACACACCTCTTAAATTGTTGATCACATACATTATTCAGAAAGTCTTCTGCTATTTAAATATAAGTATTAAATATCTATTTAGTTATTTGATAAATTATTTTATCGTTAAAAATTTGAAAAGGTTATTCTGCTCCTTTAATCTTTTCTTGTATGTTGTTATCCGGACCAATAATGCATCCGTTTTTTGAGTCTAAGTATATAGTCACTCATCGCCACTAGAGACATAAGATGAGTTAGGTTATATCTCTTCTCACTCAACACATAATACATACCAACTGTAAATTTATGATTATCATCATAGGCACGTGAAGCACATTATGCAATACATACGATACAATGCTAATAGGACATGTTGCTTTATAAGTGACCTCGTCAATCATCAAAAAACGTTGAAAGATTCAATTATACTATTAGCAAAAGAAAAAAGAACTCAGTTTGGGTTTTTTAAAGAATATACAACTTAGGCTGGGCTTAATTTTCATTTTCATTTTGGTGGAAATAATCCCAAATCATATAAATATATCATATTGTAATGTATCTTTGTTTATCACATTACAGTGTATTAAATATGGGGTTAACTAATTTTAGTACTATGTCGCATTATACTAACAATAATACACAACTCAAAATAGAATAAGTGGTATGATTTAACAATAAAAAATTAATTATTAACTATTTAACTAAATTAAACAATTTTAATATAATATGGCATAGATTTACAAAACCACCCTCTTCAATAGTCAAATTAAGTATTAAACCCAAAGTAACTTATTCTTCAAAATTTACCATCACCTCTTCCTCCTCCCCACCGGCCCGGCGCCACCATGGTCACCGAAAATCTGACGATTTTTTTTTATAGTAAAAGTCGAGCTGTGGAAGCTCGAGAAAGAAGCCATGGTGGAGTTCCGCCATGGCCGCCTGAGATTCCAGATCTGGAAGGCGCTTCCAGCTGGGTTTCCATGGAGGAATTCTGCCATGGAAGCCCAATTGGAATCTTCCAGTGAGCTTTCAGCCTTCTATGGCGGAACAACTGTTCCGCCATTGAAGCTCGTCTGAGCTTCCAGATCTGGAAGCTCACCTGAGCCGAAGGTTTCTGCCACCGGAGCTCAAAGGTCCTTAATTTATTTCTTATGTGTTTTTTTTTGAAAGAATTATAAATTTGTATTGTGTGTATTTTTAATTTATATAAGGTTGATTTTGAATTATTTTTTTGTTAAATTTAAAAGATAAAGTGTGTGTAGTTAATTGACTCATATAATATTTTTAAATATTAATAGTGCGACGTGATTATGCGACAATACAATGACTTGTCGCATTAATAAACTATGAAGGAATGAGTTAAATCTAAAATAATCCAATGACTTTATACGTAGTACTAACGAGAGTACAATGCGACGGTAATACTATTAGTCTTGCACCTTAAACATTTAATAAACAACTCTAACCTCTAGTGTAATTTGGTATAACTTAAACAACTGAGTTGAACATAAAGAGATGTATTTAATTGGAATTTGTGATTTATTTATAATCATAACCAATATAAAATGTATAAATTTTAGTTTATTTAATTTTTGGAAGGGAGTTAATAGAGGAAATGTTACATGTCAACGATTCAGTTGTTGATGCTACAACGACACAATGAGCTAGTATATATACTTATACATATTCACAAATTCATAAGCCAATTAGGAAAAATTCCCTTCAATTTTCTTTCCAATAGGTCATACTATCCTTATAGTAATCTGCCGACATCGATACCAAACGCTCTGGCCTAATATGTATCGCCATTTTCTGACATTTAGAAAAATTATAGAAAATCAAAAGAATTTAAAATATCTTATATTTCAAATTGAATACTGCAAATAATATGAGAAATGGAGAGAAATGTTTTACTTATTTAGATGGACATATAGCAAACATATTCCATCTTCCACGGTTCTGACACCCTATAGTTCTGATTAGGGGTGTTAAACGAGCCGATCAAATCGAACTTTGACTCAATGGATCAGTGATCGGATCATAATTTTATGTCAGTTTGTGATAGGCTCGTGATCGTGGAGCTTTCCATAATCATGCTAGTGAGTCGTGATTGACTCGTTAAAAGATCGACTTGCTCACGAGCAACTTGGTAAGCTCGACTCTTATTTGCTCGTGACCGCTCAACTTGCTTTTGCTCGTGAACACTCGACTCGTTTTTGCTCGAAAATGAAAATGAAAATGAAAATTTATAAATACATAGAGATACATAAATTTTAAAAGTCGGACATATGTTCATAAAAGACCAATCAAGAATTTTATAAAAGTTGAAGTTTTAACATTCACATGCACTTTTTATAAATTCGAATATATTTATTTATGTATAAGTAAATAAATAAATTTAAATATATATTAAATTAATTATTTGTTCACGTTCAACAATTATTTTAATAAGGTAATCGATTCAAGTTCAACAGTGAAACGAAGTTGCTCGTGATCGAGCTCGTATTCATCAATCTCGAGCTCAATCTGAATGTTAACTAAGCCTTGTAACGAGCATCTTGACTCACTGACACCCGTAATTCCAATCCCATCTATCCTCATCAGTCGCACAAGAGGAAAAATCAAATCAAAATTTCCCATTAATTTCTTCTTTTATTCTTAGCTTTGTGTCTGCCTGTTATTCTCACCTTTTCAAGATAGGAAGCAATATTTGATCTCCTTTTTCACTATGATGTACTACTGGCGTACGCGAACAGGTGCGGATGATTAATTGTAAAAAATTTAACCGATTCGTCTATAGTGAGTACGCCAATTAATTAATCGCAGTGGGTGGAATTTTATCCCAATCGATTGACTATTTGAAGCGGGCAGTTGGCGGACGAGTTGACGGTTTATTAACGCATACAGATTTTATGACACATTAAAAAAAGAGACATTATACTTTCAAACCTCTAAGTCATCAATAAACTAACTCACAATAATAAGGGAAACCTAACACAATCTTAAGCATTAATACAAGTAGTCTATGTACATAAAATTTAAAATACAATATAAGTTCATGAGTTGCTCAAATTACAAAGTTCATGATAAAAATGAAGGTTGGCATTAGTTTGCAATCTATGTTTAAATGCAAAGATGTAAAATTGCAATCTAAGAGTAAATGAGTAATGGAGATCTATTACTATTAATCTAATGCAATAAAATATAAAATACATACTAGTAAATATATAGTAGCATATATAGCGGGCGGGTTGGCAGTTGGTCAACCATCAAACCGTCATCCACTCGCTTAATGACGGTGTTACAAATTTATAATCCGCAGATGATTTTTAACAGAAATTATAATTGTCGATAACGGACAATTTATCAGGTGGAGTGGACAATTATTTTATTTTTTATATACGCTTGTACCCCCTTGACGTACCATATCATGCACGCTTCACTCTCATACACAACAACTCACTAGTATTTCTTGCCTCTCTAAAATCCCACAAGTCAAATTCCAATACTTTTCCCCTTTTTTCCAACTGAAACCATCTCAGTCCGGTAAAGGTGACACATTTTCCACATTTTGAAAATATAAGAGTAATAGAAATTATTAGATTCCACATCCCACACCTCACTACAAATTTAAACAAATTTTTAGATATGAGATGAAATTTTATAGAAACACCCAATAAATTATATTCTTAGATTGGTTATTGATGGATAAAGATTTTGATTCCCCTTCGGGTAAAGATGCTTGGTATTTTCACTATTGAAATCAAGCATCATAATATTAGTGATATTAGTGATGCTTGGTATTTGTTATGCAATAATATGATGATGAATGCTCATTTAATAGTATTTTTATTGTTGATGTTTATTTCTTTATTGTAAAGATGTTTGGTGATTTGGGTAGAGATGGTTGATTTTTTTAATTCATTGATATGAGTGCTTCTGATTCCGACATTTGAAAGATTAGGTGACTGTTTGGTATAGAATTCGAATTGGATTTTGCCAATTCAAATGAACTGTTTGTGTACAAAACAGACCATTTAAATTGATAAAAGTCAATTCAAATCATATACTAATCAGTTCCTAGGAGATCTTCAATATTGATTGTTGATTTTGAGAAAAAGATAATGTATTTGAAAACTTTCAGTTGATGTGGAGGGGCATGCAAGAGACTTCATGGAGGCAGCTAAAAAGCTCCAGCTCTATTTCATTGGTATAAGAACTTAAATCTTTCTTTTTCAGGAGATTGCCATGATGGAAGAAGAAGTGAAATTCACGATAGGGAGTTTTGTTTAAATAAATTAAAATTCTAAGGTTAATTTAAACAGTAGAAATTAAAAAGTCCAATAAAAGTAAAACACAATGTGCATATTTTACAGGCCACAGGACACAACAAATACTAATCAACTCCATATATGGACCTCCGGAAGCGAGGGCAACCTATATATACACTGTACACACACACATATGAATTAATTATTCAAATTTATAAAAACTCATACAGTTAATAATTAATTATCAATATTGATGAAAATATGCATACACTTACTTGGATCACTGGGAGATGGGGAAGGTTCAGATCTCTTCGAACAGCCTTGAAGAGATCTATCAACAAACTTCGTAATTCTTCACCTGATCCAGAGAGAGAGTATTACTTTCTCCCTGGTACCAAAGTAATGCCTTAATGTTTCCAGATTGAACCGCAACTTTGGCGCGGGATATCATAGTTTTGTAGAGTTGTTGCCCCGGCTGCCAAGACTCAATTTGTGTTCCACCAACGGCACAAGGGACGAGACCAATGGTTCCGGATACTCGTCCCTTTAGCCGGTTGGCAAATGGCATACCAGGCCCCACCCCACAGTTCTGGGGGATAATGGCGATGTCTCTGTGAAGAGTCTCGGTGGCAACTTCCCAGGTGAAGTTGCCATTGAGCCGGAAGATCCATGTAGTACTGGGTGCACATTCTGGCGGCACGATTCCATCCCACACTGTTGAATCATTTTAAAAACCCCCAATGCCGACCATGTTACTCTGGCCAGACAGTATGAAGATGTTGTCCAACAACGAGGCGGTTGGCTGTTGATCATCAAGAGAAAAGGGAGGAGCGGGAGAAGAGGAGCAAATTTGATTGTGTTCGCCATTGAGCGAGGTTTAGTGGTGCTTAGCTGCAGGGTTAGAACTTAGACGTACATGGAAGTTGATTATATAAGCAAGCTGCAGGAGAGGAGGAATGAATGGCTGATGAAAGTCATTTTCTGCTTTCATGCAATTTTATTGTACTAAGTTAAAAGTTCTGTATATTTCCTTAACTTTCAACAATGGAAGAAACTTAGTTGGAAGAAACTTACTTGATTTCGTGTGTGAAAATATAATTCGGTAGCTAAATGCAAAGTAGACAATACCTAACCATCTCTTGAACTAATTAGTTGATTGTAAAGCTATGGAATAAAAGAATGACTCTGCTAAAGTGCTAAAAACAAGTATAGTATCAAGGGCTAGTATCAAACTATCAATGACTGAACATAGCAAATGTTCGGTTCTCAATGGCGAATTCAAACGTGTCCCACGTTGTTTAACCAATTTCTTATTAAAAGCATTTGATAGCCTCGTAAGCTGGGTTTTAAGTTTTATTAGTAATATGGCATGTTAATTAATTTTCCGTGATGAAATTTTAATTTTGTATCATAAATTTGTTTATATACTTGTGCCTTTACTTTCGCATACTTATTTGTAGTTGAACATTGGTATAGCGTTTAATTTATTGAACTTTGAGTTAAAGGTAATTATTTAGTTCTCATGTTATTGCATTATGAAGTTATATTATATGCGTGTTTTGGTTCGATCATCTATTTGAGATTATATAAAAGTATGCAAATATTGTGTGTTCAAGTTTGTTTGTATGATGAGTTTATTACATTTTGTTTATGTAATATTGTGTGATGATTTAGTATGTTAGCATATTCAATGTACGTGTATTTGTTATGCAAGAAGTGCATGAGAAATTCTTTCCTAGTGTGGGAAGTGTGACTGAGACCTTTGGTCCATGCTTATAGAAATCAAGTATCATTTAAGTGAGTCATGTTATGCGGATATTCTATTTTCTGGCATATGGAAAAGACACATTAAATGTGTAATGTCTTGAAACACCGTTCATGTGGTGATGGGAGCTTTGAGCCCCCTAGTTGAGATTTAAGAGAATCATCTCTCATGTGGGGGCAGTTTTGAATGCACATGAAAATGATGGTTTTTGAATCTTGATAGAATTCAAGTGTTATTTAAGTGGATTTCATAATGCGGAAATTTAGTTTCTCGACATGAAAATTAAGACCACGTTAAATATATAATGGCTTGAAGTTCTATAAATGTTGGAATATAAAAAATTCTAAAGAAATACTTCTAACATTTGACACATGATAGCACAAGAGTATGGTGTATCCAATATAAAGTTGCGCAAGTATGAATATTTGTGAATGTTCCCTCGTGGTTGTTTCGAGGTGGAGAAAATATTGTGAAAATTTTCTTGTAGAACATTGGTTGGATTGTTGGTCTAACTACGACTATATCCAAGTGATACGTGCTACCAATATGGAATTAATCGTTTGAACTACAGGTTCAAAGAATTAAGATTTCAATTAAGACGATTGTAGTGGCATGAAATTGAGGGAGTTTCTTTGTGTCTAAACTGATATTCTTTGTGGTTTGTGAGTCTCTTTAGCTTACGAGCGAAGCATTGACAGGATGCTCTTAGAACGAGATCACCTATTTAAGTGTGAAGTTTAGGCTGCTTCAAACATAAACACTTCAGAATTCAAGAGTGAGTCAAAGGCCTTTAATTGATGAAACATAGGAATGAGGCAATAAGGAGAATTATTGTGTTGATATCATTGTCTTGGTTTACACAAAACGCCGACCGGTTCAAGGCACCGCGTCCACCGTGTGGCAAGTAAATCCGATATATTCTACTAGGGATGATTCAATGTCGTTGACAATCTATCCCGATACAATATGATTTTTTGCTGGAAAACTGAAGTGTGTGAAGCACGTGTGTGCATGAATTTTCATTCATGTGGGGGATTGTTGGAATTTTTAATTAAAGTGTGTTTAGTGTTTTTAATTACTCAATTCGAATTTAAGATGAATGAGAAATTAATGCATAAATAGACCGCTTGTAATTATTGATACGAAGGTATTTGCAATGAAGTTGTATTAAATTCCGACAAAATATATGTAAATATATTGATAAAATAGGTGTGGAAGTAGAGGTTTGAACTTGGTGCCTCACGAAACACCTTGAAAGGTTGTTGAATCAAGGAAATGTAAAATAACAAAAAATTACAACTCTTGGGGCTAGAAATCATGATCTACTAATAGGCAAGGTCATGACTTTCCAATTGAACCATGCAACTATTTGTAAAGAGATGTTGAACTCATTCGGTTATGTCCTTCCGGGTGCAGAGAGTTGTGATCGAATAATTAAATCTTTTCCATGCAACTTTTTAATATCTATATATAAGGACTCCCCTACTTCATTTTAAAAAAGAGATACATCAACGAAAATAAATTAATCTATCTTGATTAATATCCAACAATTATCTATGTTGATACTTTATGGGGGTAGGATGTTCTTCAGTTCTTCCATATTGTTTTAATTCGTCGGAGTTAGTGTTCAGTGCTAGAACTCTAATTCATCATTGTTGTTCTATCTTGGAAGATTGTGATTGTGAGTATTAAAACGAAACAAATAAATTCTTAAGGAACGATGGGCACTCTCCGCTCAACAGTATAAATATTATAGCTAGTTCATAGATTCCTAGCTAGTTGCAAAAGAAAAAGTACGATCACGACATGAACTTAATTGTCTGGTCTATAGTGTTAAACTTGAGCGGTTGATCAATTCAATGTATCATGTACTTCTATCGACCCAATTGACGTAACAGCACCACATTTTGACCCGGTGTGTAGTCCCAAATGTGGGTAAACGTTATGTGATACCGGAATGAAACAAGCATGGCAAGTCGCGTTTAAGAGATAATAGGGAGTGATCTATCGGCTCTTTATTTATAAATACATTGGGGTAAATTGGAAAAAAAAACCCCATTCTATGAACAAGAAATATGATTGACTTACACAGTAAACTCTCTTGTATGAAGTGGAAATTTGTTCTCCTTATGTTATACTATAATTAGTACTCCATTTTAAACTTTAATTAATTCTTTCTTCATCCTGTAATAAAGAATGAAGATGTAAGAAGCAGCTGTTTAAAAAAAGTTAAGGGCATGAGTTAAGACCTTCCCATGCAGACGGTCGTGCGGCGGCGTTCAATCCAGCTGAGCAGGCTGCTCCACATCTCAATCAGTTGCGGAAGGTGTTGTTTGGGTTGGGCCACTAACTGAGCCAGCCCCAAACGGATACATGTCCCAGCCGTTGCTGGGACACGTGTCCGGTCCGGATTGGACCTCACTTTTTTTTTATTTTATCTAAATTTCAGTTTAATAATAATTAAAAAAAATACTTCAATGGCTATAATTTTTCTAGATCCATAAATAAAGACTCATTTTCACTTTATTCTTCACACCTTCATTTTCACCAATTTTCTCTCTATTAAACTCAAAACACTCGTTGATCACTTTCAAACACCAAAATGAATCTGAACTTGGCTGCTTGGTTGGCGGACAAAGATCCGGCTGAGCTCGAATAAATGTTCAGCTCCATGGGTTGTAGTTCGGATCATCCACCAATCCAAACATCAACCCAAATGAACCATACAATCCAATCAACTCCCAAGATGCATTTTGTCCCGAAGGATA
>JAYMSP010006414.1:0-11687 GCA_036897095.1 Plantago elongata | reverse complement strand
TTCTAGTTTCCTAAGACGACGAACTTGGATCTTCAAATTCTTCGGCCTAGAACTTGTGACTTCAAAGTCGAACGAACTTCGAAGAATGCTTCTTGATCGTCGTAGAACTTGGCATTAATTTTGCTTCGTGTTGATTGATCGTATAGAAACGTTTCTCCAAGTGCGCAGAGGCTTCATCTTGGATCAAACGGTGACTACTTCTTGATCTCCAGACGAACTGCTTGAAGATTTGATCGGACTTCGAGGCGGATCCTGGGAGGCAGACGGCGGCGCTTCACATGAGGGTGGCGGTTCTCGAAGGAGACGATGTTCTTGCAGCAGACGACAGCTATCGAGAAAGCGGTGATGCTCGAACAAGACGATTGTTGCTCTTGCTCTGGAGTGCTTGTGCTCTAGATGCATGTGATTGTGTGTAAAATGAAGAAGGGAATGCCTCTATTTATAAGTAGTGAGAGGTGCTTCTAGAAGCATGGGAGTAGGAAGCCCGTGGTCCGGTCCAATACTCCTGGCCCATTTTTATCACTTGTAGTCTTAGCCCATTACTCCTAGCCCAATTTCATTATACGCAGTCCAGTTTGATCGTACGCAGCCCAATTTGATCGTACGCAATCTAAATTCCGCGATTTCTTCCACGTTGACCCATACGATATGATTTAATATAATATTATATATACTAGAAAATGATCTAGTGATTTTATTTTGGAATTTAATTTTGTAAAATTCCAAAAACACTAGAAAGATCATATTTTTCATTCGAATATATAGTTTTTAACGATGTCTTAGAGTAGACGAATTTTGCTCGTCTACAGTGCCGTCGAGCAACTTCTATCACGGCCAATAATTGCCATTGTGAGAGCGATTGTGGGGTTGGCGCAAGAACTTTTTATTTTTATAAATTTATTTTATTACTTATAATAGTTATATTAGTAAGAATAGTTAAATTTAAAGAAGATTTGAATTGAAAAATATAATTTTATTTAGATCGAATTTAAATTTCTTTTATTACTTATAATAGTTATTAGTATGAATAGTCAAATTTTTAGAAGATTTTTGTTGAAAAAAAGATTTTTTATTCAGATCGAATTGAACAACATAAATCACTTACAAAAATGGTAAATTGTAGGTGTAAGAAACTATGCATTCGCTGGTTTATATTTGTAGATTTTTAAAAAAATATGAATGTTGTTATAATTGTTATATTTTTTTAAATTCAAAATAATAAATACATAAAAATAAAGATAAATAAGTTTAGGATCTAGAAAATAAGTTGAGTTCGAAATTGGATTTTGGATTTGGATTTGGGATTTCTCAAACTCTCGGGTAAAGCATGAAAAATTTAGATTTGTATGAAGATCCTATTAGTGGTTATGATTCATCTAATCTAATCCTATTGAGTTTAGGGACGTTTACATCTGGTACCCAGCTTAGATTTGTCAATTACATATAGATCCCTTTTAGTTGAACAATAACATGTAAGCTCCTTGTTCGTTAAATTTAATTACATTGAAACCCATGAATTTGACTTCTCACGAATTAAAAGAAGAAAAACTCATTTTTACCCCTGTTCGAAAATTGGATTTTTGATTCAGCCAAACACCTTTAATTTTGGGCGCCCAACCACCACCACCCAACCCGACTCCGACCACTTAACCCAAACCGATTCCGACGAACACGACGTCGTCTGGTCCTTCTACCCTGACTCCCCTACCACCACCACCACCCACCCTCTCAACCAATCTCCATACAACTGCGTCTTCTCCATGCAGTTTCTTCCTCATGCTATGACTCTCCACGACCTCCACTTTCTGGCTCCAATCTCCACCGCCCAGCCTGCTCTCTTCCCCAATCAATCGCTGCTCCGCCGTATAGCCGCAGCTTTCTCCCCACAATCTGCCCGTTGACCACGCCGCCACCACCACATTCCGCCTCTATCTCGCCCGTTGCTATCTCCTCCGGCCCGCTGCCATTCCTCAACGCCGTGCCTCCTCTGCTACAACACCATCACCACCAGCCGTTAGCTCCTACGCTCGATTTCCCACTTCATCCCTTCATCAAGAAAACCTTCGCCAGAATTCTCTACCCGCCTCTACTGCTGCCCCACCGTTGTGCCGTGCCTCCTCATGCGCGTCCCTCAAGTCGCGAGTCGTCCCCAAGACCACCGCTACTCCGCTTAACTCACCGCTGCTACTATGATTCCGTGCCATGATGCCCCGATCTCCGCCTCCACCGGCCGCGTGGTGGGCGGTGGAGGAGGCGAAGGTGGTGGGCGGTGGAGGAGGTGATGGTGGTGGGTGGTGAAGAAGGGAGAAGATGTGAAAGGAAGAAGAAGATGGATAGTAATCTCATAAGGCCTTGTTTTGTTTCTCAGATTTACAAAACATGAAATAAATTTGTCAACTCTCACACCTCTTTTTGGACTCCAATGTAATTGTTAGAGTATCAAGGATTAATCTGAGAGTTGAAGCCACTGGAGGGGGCCCAATGGTAATAAGCCCTTGAGTTTAATATTTTGAAGGGTTTTGGTGTAACAACGAAATATTTCGAAAGGTTTTGGTGTAAAATTGAATAATTCTGACAACAAAGTGCAACTGAATTGGCAAGTCGCTTCCCCTCTAACCTATAGGTCGGGAGTTCGAGTCACCTTTGCCGTTTAAAAAAAAAAACCCTGCAAAACTAAAACCATCAAACCTTCGTGTGACAGTGAATTTTTTTTGAAAGTTTTTGGTGTCGAATGAAAAAAAATCAAAGGATAAAGTGTAGATTCAAAAGGGTGAAAAAGGTTTTAGTGCAAAATAAAAAATTCAAAAATAAAATAGAAGAGGGGGTCCCGAAAATGTTGGCGTCGTTAGTTGTAGAGGAGCGGTGGGCAGCGGACCGCTCCAACGATGATATGGAACGGAAGCGTAATGATAAGGATAACGAGGTTTCTAATACGTAAAATAACTCACGATAATGAAATATCGAAACAAGCCCAAGCTTTGCTAGTGAAAATCAAAGAATAATTTTAAGATATGCAAATCAATGAATAATAAAACTAACCTAAGCTATCTATATATAATGTAAATCACTAGGCTAAACCTAACAAATGTAGACTCCTATTCATAACTAAACTAAAACCACTAAACTAAATGATATAACAATTTGTTAGGAATATCTGTTAAGATTTTGATCAACAACCTACGATTATCTTATCTCAGAAAGGTACTTAGTACTCTTAGTTCACTTGAACATTGTTATAGAGGAAAATCATTAAGTATGTTAGTCTAGTAAATCTTATACTCTATATGTCTCAGTTTCATCTTCCCATATTCAATTTTAATCTGTCCCAACTTCATCTTAGTTCACTTGAACATTGTCATAGAGGAGAATCACTAAGTAGGTTAGTCTAGTAAATCTTGTACTCCCTCCGTTCCAGCTTCATCTTCTCGTATTTCATTTTGGTCCGTCCCAACTTCATCTCCCCATCCCTTAAATAAAAATTTAATCTCCTAATTTATACACTATCTTTCCTACTTCATTTTTTATTTTTCTCACTTTATCACAATCTCTCTTACTTTATTCACCATTTTTCCTACTTCATCACCTTTCCTCATACTTTATTTGGGCCACGGAAATTTTAACTTAAAACGGAGTGAGTATTAAGATGTTAGGTTTTTGATGTTTATTTATTTGACGAAGATCAAGAAGGTAGCATCACAAAGAGACTCATTTCTAGAATATCGGGTGAGTTTTGAACAAAAATTTTGAATACTAAGGAAAATAGTTTGCTCAGATACCTTCGTCCACACTTGTATGAAACAAGTGTTTTTTAATTAAACCAATGTCTCTACACTTTCTTTTGCCCCTTAAATGATTTGTCACACTTTCTCCATGTTACAAACTAGCTAGTATGAAATTTTGTTTTAAACCGCCAAAAATTTTATTAATATAATTATAAATACAAGAAATAATTTCGACAGAATAATTACAAAATAAAAAAGTTCTCATCACAAGCAATTCCTCCATATTAAGGTAATCAGTTTAAACCCAACTCTAAAATGCTATTCAAACTTACAAATTATAGACAACCAATACCAAGTTTAACTATCATATCCAAATCAACCAAACCTAGTAGGAATACAAGACTACATCTTCACCACCCGTAAAAGTGCCACTCCACCATGATGATACTAGATCGCAGCACCATGATGATACTAGATTGCAGAAAGTCATATCCACACCAACTATCTAGCATGAATGAACCTACATTTTTTGCATATTGAATAGTTGACGTCGATTAATGGATGAATATGACATTTATTATCACACACGAACATTTAGGCATATAGCGAACTGAACTTGTGCAAATGAAATGCAGTTGTGGACTTACTAAAGAATGTTCAAGTGCAAGCCATCATAGGTCCAGTGTACTCCTCGCAGGCAAACTTTATGATTGCTTTAGCAGATAAAGCTCAAGTTCCAATAATAACTTATAGTGCCACAAGTCCATCAATTCGGAGCCCATATTTCATCAGAGCGAATTTAAAAGACTCTTCCCAAGTGCTGGCTATAGGTGCAATCATTCAAGCCTACGGATGGCGAGAAGTAGTGCTCATGTACGAGGATAATGTGTTTGGAGAAGGGATAGCACCCCATTTGACCAACGCCTTGGAAAATGTAAATGCCCGTGTTATATATAGAAGTGTGATTAATGAAAATGCAGATGGTCAAATCGAAGCAGAGCTTAACAAGCTTATGACAATGCAAACCAGAGTTTTTGTCGTCCATATGTTGCCCCCCCTTGGTTCTCGCATGTTCGTCAAAGCAAAACAACTGGGATTGATGAATGAGGATTATGTATGGATCATAACTGATGGTATGTCAAATTTACTAACCACTATGGAACTTCCAACCTTAGATTCCATGCAAGGAGTCATCGGAGTGAAACCACATGTGCCAAGAACAGAAGGGCTCAAAAATTTAGAAATTAGATATAAGAAAAGGATTCACCAGAATTATGCAAATGTTTTAAGTCCAGATTTGAATATTTTTGGGTTGTGGGCTTACAACTCTGCCATTGCATTAGCCATGGCAGCAGAGGAAGCAATAATAGGAGATCCTACATTCCGAAGTAGGAAAAATTCTTCAAAGTTCACAGACCTTGAAGCCTTCGGAATATCAAATGTCGGACCAGATCTAAAAAACTTTTTGTTGAATACAACATTTAAAGGCATTGCTGGTGATTTCATGTTAATGGATGGTCAACTTCAGTCACCTCCTTACGAAATAATAAATGTGGTTGGTCGTGGAGATCGGGCGATTGGATATTGGACGAAAATGAATGGAATTACCAAGGACTTGAAAAGTTCAAATACGAGTGCATACTCAACATCAAAATCCAACTTTAGGTCCACTATATGGCCAGGCGATAAAACCACTCCTCCAAGGGGATGGGTGATTCCGACAAATGGAAAGAAGTTGAGAATAGGCGTACCTGTAAAGGATGGCTTCGCTGAATTCGTCAATGTGACTTGGAATCTAGACAACAGTACATCAGTGCAAGGATATTGTATAGATATTTTTGATGAAGTGGCTAAGAGACTACCATATAGTCTACTGTATGAATACATCCCCTTTGCAACATCGGACCACAAGATGGCTGGTAAATACAATGATCTTGTGCAACAAGTGTACCTTGGAGTAAGTAACATTATCTCACTATTTTCATCTCTATAGCTAGTTGGATGACTGACACTCTTTCATATCATTAAACAGAATTATGATGCTGTGGTTGGAGATGTGACAATATTAGCAAACAGGTCACAGTATGTAGACTTCACATTGCCATACAAGGAATCTAAAATTACAATGGTTGTACCATTCAAGAATGATAAAAGAAAAAATACATGGGTGTTTGTGAAGCCGCTGACAAAGGAACTATGGTTGGCTAGCTTCTGCTCGTTTGTATTCATAGGTTGTTTGATTTGGACACTGGAACACCGAATAAATGAAGACTTCAGAGGACCTCCGTGGCATCAAGTGGGTATTATATTATGGTTTGCATTCTCAACCATGGTCTTTGCTCAAAGTAAGTTGGTATATCATAGCAAGTTAGCAACGGGTGAATACTAATATTGCAACCAATATTTTCATATTCAGGAACTATATGTTTGATAAAGTTTTATCTTATGGCTAATTTCTTTTTCGTCCATCTCTCTTTTGGTGCAGAGGAAAGGATAATGAGCAACTTGTCCAGGTTTGTGCTCATTATATGGTTCTTGGTGGTTCTCATACTAACCCAAAGCTATACTGCCAGTCTTACATCCATGTTGACGGTTCAACAGTTGCAACCTACTGCTACAGATATTAATGTGCTTATTATGAACAATGAACGCATTGGCTACAAGAATGGATCATTTATCTATGAATTCCTTCGAAACATGAGAGTTGACGACTCCAAACTTGTACCCTTTCACTATATAGAGCAGATGGATGAACTTTTAATGAAAGGAAGTGGAAATGGTGGCATAGCTGCTGCTTTTCTTGAGATCCCATTCATCGAACTATTCTTATCCAAGTACTGTTCAAAATATACAGTTGCTGGTCCAAGTTACAAGGCTGATGGTTTAGGCTTTGTATGGTTCCATTTCCCTACACTCAATCTATCTACATCAAGACACTATGATGAAATGCTTGCGCTTATCATCTGTTTTGGTTTGTTTTATCTGTTTCTAGGTGTTTCCGATAGGTTCTCCTCTGGTGCCTGATGTTTCACGCGCAATTCTAAATGTCACAGAGGACACGAAATTCGTGGAGATAGAGAGAAAGTGGCTTGGGAATCAGAACATGTGTCGTCCAGACTTGAACAACAAACCCTCACCGGAAGAAAGTCTCAGGCTCAATAGCTTCTCGGGTCTCTTTCTAATTTTAGCAATAGCAGGAGGATTAGCTCTAGCAATTAATGCAACTATGTTCCTACATGAAAACCGAAATATTGTGATGGAGCACTATGATACAGAATCCTCAGTAGGGGACAAGATAGTACAACTACTACACAGGTTTGACAGCAGAGATCTTCAGTCTCATACCTGCAAGGACATTCAGTCGAGAAATAGAGATCATATATGCTCTTGTAAGTGTCAAGAGTTAGCAATAAACCAGCAAAGTCCATTCTCACTTTCTTCTCCTGGCCCGAGTTCAAGTTTCTCAAGTCCCGAGCATAACTCTTGAACAAGATCAAAAGAGTTCAACATGGAATGAAATAATAAATCAGTGCACGAAGGAAGCATATCAAACGATCACTCCGAAGAACCAGCTAGCTGTTCGAAATGAAGACAATGTTTTAGGCCAACCTTTGTCACATACAGTTCAATGAGCTTGATAAATTACGCTGAATAATTTCTATTAGAGTTCTGGACTTCTAGTATAAAATTTATCTATCTCGTACAACAAGTCTATTACCATTACTTAAAATTTGTAATGTCTCAAGCTTACTGTTTATATTTGTGTATAAAAACCACTAACATAAACTGTTTATTGTCCTAGACAAGTGTTAACAAGTTTAGATGATCTTTGTGCTATAACATCAGAGTTGATTGTATTATGAAGATTTATTGACAAAATTGCAAGATCAAAGAACTTCAAGGACAACCGGTCAAAGATTTTATTTATACTTGTACATTTAATAACAACAATGGTACACCCCAATAATAACCCCAATTAGTCTGATAGTTTCAACTACAGGTGATCATAAAATTCAAAATTTAAAAATTCAATTAAAAAGTTCAACAATTTAATTCAATCCGATCCAATTCGATGTGTCCGGATTAGATTACGGATTAACATATTTAAGATCCAAAGATTTTCGAATTAATCCAATCCGATCCGTTGAATTTTTAGATAATCTGATTTTAATCCGAAATATTAAAAAAAGAAAATACCCTTCTTTCAAAGTGAAAAACATTGTTTCAAATAGCAACTTATATCCAAACCTAGTAACAAAAATCCAAAACAAACCTTAATCATCCATTCATCCTTATTCATTTCCGTCATTTCTAATTTTATTTTTTTTTTGAGGTTTTGAAGGTTTTAGGTAAGTTGAGGAAGAAAGGATGATTTATTTTTATTATTTTCTTATATTTTCGGATTAATCCAAAAAAATCGATCCGAGTCGGATTAATCCGAATTCGATCCGAACCATTCAGATCGGATTACAATTGATCCCAAGGAGCTCCGAAACTTCGGATCGAATTTTATCGGATTAATCTGAACTTCGGATCGGATTTGGTCGGATTAATCCGAACGATCTAGTATTAGCTCATTCATTCAATTTTGTTTAAAGGATGTTTACACACAACTTCTTTCTTGTAACTCACTTTCTATTTAATACTAGTACTAACCCGTGGCGATAACACGGTATAATTTACTTTTATTAAAAATAAAAAAGGGACAAAATAAATTCATCGAGAAAATAAGGTAGTAATTATGTGAACAACGTTGGTCGTGGTGTCTGTTTGTAGTCCTTCTTCATCCAATATTTTATATCATTGAATATTTGTTTATGTTAACGATAGAATTTAAAATATGGTCCTGCCATATCCGACCAGTTAATTATACATGTTTTCTATAAAATAATTATATCCCTAAAAAATCGAACCAAAATAAAATACAAAAATATACAACACAATCAATAGATGTATTCCCAACAACTCCTTTGTGGTATGTAGTCACCCCACCACAAAATATATACAAACATAATTTTACATGTTACGGTTATTTTTACCAACCCCCGGTTCCAAACAACCCCGCGGTGCTTTGTGTCACCCCACCGAGTACACAAAAAAAATATTATTCTACAAATGTAATTTCACCTGCTATTGTTGGGTTTTTCCACAACCGCCTCCCATGAGCCCGTTATGGATGAGGAAACTAAATATCAATAGAGTTTTCCTATATAAAAAGTATCTTCTAGAGCCCACATCCCAGCCCGGCCCATTATAAAGATCAAGATCGAAGACATTTATCCCGCCTAAAGAGTATCAGTTGATACCACCCCCCCCCCTACCCGTCGGGCTCTTTATGTAGATTACGGAAGTAGATAGAAGATCGAAGAGAGTTTTACCGCTTAGAGAGTACCTTCCATAGAGAATCAGTTAATCCCCCCCCACCCCCCTTCCCAAACTCCAGATCGGGATCGTTATAGATATCAAGAAAGTAGAGAGTTTCCCGCCTAGAGAGTATGCTGTTTAAACTAAGTTTTCAAATTGAAATGATAATGAAGCTAAGTTTTCAAGTTGAAATGATAATGAAGCGTACTCAGTTGTGGTAAGCCGCTTCCCAACTCAAATCAATAGGTGAGGGAATGAAACGGCAAGAATTATAACTATTCGTACACTCTAAACCACCTTATGCCTCCATCAGGGATCAAACCCCGTACCTCTTCCTTACCACTCCATCTCCATTCCATTGCACCACATTATAAAGTTGAAATAATCTCATTCTTATAATTAGGTTTTACATTCAAATTAAGTTGTCAAGTTTTCTTATGTCATTCTTATAGTTAATTTGTTATGTGAATTTAGTTCGCTAGATTTTATAAAGTCCGTCTACGCCTCGATTTTGACTTCACAATATATATTCATTACTTAGCCAAATTAGATAATTGCAAAATCGACTCTTAATAATTGGTCTTTTTTTCTAAATTTAGCACTCACGATTTTAACAATTACCGATGATTCTTAATTTGTATTGTAGGTGAAAATTAATTAAAAAATAATCAATGATTTGCTATTTCTATAATGACTTTCTTTTTATTGTCTTCCCTAAATTATAAACTGAACTTACATTTCAAACTCGAAAATTACTATTCATCTTTAATACACCACCACTTTTTCCATTTATTTTCACGTCTTCAATTTTTATCATGCGATAAACTCCACAGATTATAATTGGTGCCAATGAGGCAATGACCATTTGGCACCAAATATTATAAAAAAAGATTTGACATGTAATTTCGTGTTGTTACTTGGAGAGTCAGAGTTAATATAATGTTGTGAATTAGGGTGTCACATATTAATATAGTGTTGTAACTTAGATGATCTCTATTTGAATTACAATTTTGTACGGTAGCGACCGGTTAAGAAACCAAACTCTGCTACCACAAATCACTATAAAAATATAAGAAAAAATATTCAACAATATCGTTCGATGCTCCGGTCGAAAATTTCATGTAGTGACGAATCATTGTTCCAATTATCATACTCATTAAGACCAGGATCACCATCACTTTACAATTATGAATTTAAAAGTCCGTTTGAGTTAGACAGTGTTAGTAAGTGTCTTAGACTTAGACTGTTCTCTTCAACTGAAAATCACTTCAGTCCAGTTTAGTTCAGTTCGGTTTAGTTATAATTTATAACTTATTTTAATTTTGTCCAGTTCATTTCAGCTCGGCTTAGTTATAATTTATACCTTACTTTAATTTAGTCCAATTCAATTCAATCAAGTTCAGTAAATCTCAATTTAAGAAAGATCTTATTAAACATGACAACCGTAGTAAACAAAACATGGGAAGAGAGGTAGAGAGCGAAACTTGAGAGAACCAAGAAGACCAATCGTCTTCGGAGATCAAAACAGATTCAGACGACTTTCCGGTGAGACAGTAGAATCAACCACAGGAAAAGGGAAGGACTTTGGTTACTCATAGAAGGCAAAGAGGTGGTGGTTTGGGGATCGGTCAACAGATACAGAGAATGGAAGAAATGCTTATCAATGTTTATTTGACGAATTTCCCGGATGATTGGGAGGCTGAGCATCTAAGTGAGGTCCTGAATGGAGCAGGCAAGGTGATGGAAGTAGCTATTCCAAATAAGAGGAATAGAGAAGGGAAAAAGTTCGCGTTTGTCAGATTTGCTCGAGAAGGGGATGTGGAAGCAGTAGTTGGAAGAGTGAAGAAGATGTGGATAGGAATGCACAAATTATTGGCAGATGTGGCCAGGTTCAATAATGTAAGAAATGAGAAGCTATGAAGAAAGGATGGACAGGTTAAATACATGGCAAAACGTCAGATTGGGGAACTGAATGTGCAAAATAGGCAGTGGGTGAGAAAATAAGAGGAAGGCGGAATGAATGATAGGCAGAAAAGGGAGGTGGTTAGTAAAGCAAGGGATAAGGATAAACCAGTATAAGCAGTGATAAGGAAGGAGGTGGAGATAGCCGGTAAGAAGAAGATAGAAGCGGATGAAACAGAGGTATGGGCATTGCAGTGTTTAATTGGAGAAACTAAGCAGAAATTGTGTTTGGAGCAGATGACAAAATTATTGGAGTCAAACGGGCATAAAGGTTTTAGAATTGCAAAATTAACAGAAACTTCATGGGTGCTGGAACATGATGAGTTAGAAGCAAGAAGAAATCTGATTGAGGAGGAAGAGGATTGGATTGAGGAGTGGTTCCATGATATTAAAGAGTGGGAAAAAGACGGTATCAATGGTGATATGTACTAATACGTCCGACCTAAGGATTGATGACGACTTAAGTGCGTTATGAGATTTGATGCTCTATCCCGGATCCCAAAGGAGGTCCGACCCCAAGTTTCAAATAAGTTCGATTCCACCAAAGTCAAGAGACCGACCTTCCAATACACTTCATTTGGGCTCTAACCTTTGGACTACATTCAAGGCTCATCTACATAACTTGGGCCAAGTTCATTA
>JAYMSP010006413.1:0-11688 GCA_036897095.1 Plantago elongata | reverse complement strand
AGATACACATATTGTCGAATGCTTGAGTCTTCATATACTGTTTACTAGACTTTTATTTTGGATATGGTTTTTGAGTCGTTGCTAAAGGTTTAGTGATCTACTCCGCATATTCAAACTAGGTTAGATTTTGTTTTCTGATCTAAGTCTAGATATATTTACAGTTCGGTCAACCTGTTGTTGATCGAATCTAGTTCGTAGTTCTTGTGTAAAGAACTACTTTTGCCTAAAGGTGTTTGCCGGTATCGTTTGTATATATTGGCTTGATGAATTCCGCTGCGTCCATTGTTTGATTTTACTGGTTAGGTTAGTTTGTGCTTTACAGAATTCGTTCTGGTCAATGTTGACAACGGTGTTGACTCAATATCAATAGACAACATCGTTGGAAACGTCTTTGCAGTACTTATCTCGATCAGATATTCTAACAATAACCAATCAAAATGAATCATAGTATGCCGAAAGTACAAGTATAACCACCTTAAAACAAACTAATGAACACAAATACCATATTTCTGCATATGCTACCTTACATATACAGACAAGAACTGAATCACTAATGTCATAAGATCAATCCAATATGACTTAAAAGTTTGCTCAATATAAACAGAAAACACCATACATCCAATCACAACCGAACTCAATAAGAACCTTGATTCATAAAATGGCTTCAAAACAAGCAAAACAGCAGCCTCATGCTGTTTGTGTACCATTTCCAGCACAAGGCCACATCAACCCCATGCTCAAACTGGCCCTTGTACTCCACCACAAAGGTTTCCACATAACCTTCGTCAACACCGAGCACATCCACAAACGACTCCTGAAAACGCGAGGCCCTTCCTCTGTGGAAGGCCTGCCGGACTTCAAATTCGCCACCATCCCCGATGGCCTGCCTCTTGCCGAAAGCGTGGATACAAGTCAGGATATTGAGGCACTGTGCTATTCCACTAGTAAAAATTGTTTGGGTCCACTTAATGAACTCATTAGTGAGCTGAATAAGAGTCAAGTGCCACAGGTCAGCTGTGTAATAAGTGATGCTGCCATGACTTTTGCTCTTGACGCGGCAGAGAAGATAGGGGTTCTGGGAGTGCTGTTGCGGACTGCAAGTGCTGCAAGATTAAACATCTTATTGAAAAAGGAATTATACCTCTTAAAGGTATCATCATAATTCATAACCATATAGCACTTGAACAACCATCTGGAGGATAAATCTATATGTTCTTATGCTGAGATTTTCCCAAGTCTGAAATTTTGATACTATCTTTTCTACTTTTTATATGTTCTTAGATGACCTCTCACATATATGTCCCTAATTTTTGAGCACGGAACACCACAAATAAATCTTTTGTGACTCTTTTTAAGCATACACAACTTCACAGATGGTCTTATATGCAACAGTTTTTTAACCTGTTCAAAGTACAGAATTACAGATCATATGTAATTGTAATATCTAACAACACTATTATGCAATTGCCACATTTAATTCGCCCAATTTTTTTAGTAAACATTTGCTTCAAAGAGTTTGACAATTATCTTCCATTTAATGTTACAGATGAAAGTTATGTAACAAATGGCTACTTGGAGGAGACTATAATTGATTGGGTTCCCGGAGTAATCCCTTTACGGCTCAAGACTTCTCAAGTTTCGTTGAAACAATTGATATAGAAAACGTCATGCTAAACTTCATCATATCAGAAGCTTCCCGATCCTTAAAGTCATCGGCTATAATCATGAACACCTTTGATGATTTGGAGCATAATGTACTAAGCGCCCTATCTTCGTTTTGCCCTCCAATCTACACTATTGGCCCCCTGAATCTCTTATTCGATAAGCTCATTCCGGAGACTAACAGTTTAAAATGTTTGAGCTCTAGCTTGTGGAAAGAAGAGCCTGAATGCCTAAAATGGCTAGACACAAAGCCTAAATCCTCTGTTATCTACGTGAACTTCGGTAGCATCACTGTGCTAACTGCTCAACAACTTAATGAATTCGCATTAGGCCTAGCTGAAAGCAAAAAGGACTTCTTGTGGATAGTGAGGCCGGACTTAGTACAAGGGAAAGATGCGACTCTGCCAGCCGAGTACTGGGAGGAAATAGGTGGCAGGGGATTTGTTGTGGGGTGGTGTCCCCAAGAGGAAGTGTTGAACCACCCTGCGGTTGGAGGGTTCCTGACACACTGTGGATGGAACTCGACTATGGAAAGTTTGTGCAGTGGTGTGCCGATGATTTGTTGGCCATTTTTCGCTGATCAACATGTAAATTGCAGGTATGCATGTGACGAATGGGGGGTCGGAATGGAGATTGGCTGCAATGTTAAGAGAGACGAAGTTGGATCCCTTGTGAAAGAATTACTGGACGGTGACAAGGGCAAGGTGATGAACGAGAAGGCTATGAAGTTGAAGGATAAGATTGATGAAGCCATTTCCTCTACTGGTTCTTCTTTTCTTAATTTGGATACATTAGTTGGAGAAGTTTTAGCTATTTGATGTTGATTTGTAATTTGAAACTCTAGTTCGATCGTATGTTTCTTGATTACAGATGAAACTGAACCTATGTATTTGACGGTTTAAAAGTTACAGGATCAAATGAACAAATTGTATCGGGAGAATTACAAATTAGTCTCTCACCCAACATATACCGGACTAAATAAATATTTCGGGTTTTATACCATTCTATAGGAAATAGCCGTTGAAGTTCACGGGTTATATTCCAATTAAAAGTGTACTCAACCCACTGCTCAAAAAGGGAAAAGGTCAACGAAATACACCTAACATAACGGGTCTCATTTTACTTGCTGCAAAGAACCAAAAAGCTTCAAAACAAATCATTTCCATACAAACACAAAGATCACAGAAACACATGGAATCATCAATCGAACAAAAACACAAGCCTCATGCTGTTTGCATACCATTTCCAATACAAGGCCACATCAATCCCATGCTCAAACTGGCCATAATTCTCCACCACAGAGGCTTCCACATAACATTTGTCAACACGGACTACAATCACAACCGCCTCGTAAGATCCCAGGGCCCTGCCGCGGTGGAGGGCCTGTCGGATTTCCAATTCGCCACCATCCCTGATGGCCTGTCGTGGGATGATGACGCTGATTCGACTCAGAATATTTCTTTACTTGGTCCTTCCACTAGTAAGAAAAGTTTGGGACCACTTAATGATCTAGTTGACAAGTTGAACGGTTCTAGTTTGCCCCCGGTGAGCTGTGTAGTGGCTGATGTGCTGATGACTTTTGCATTGGATGCTGCGGAGAGAGTAGGTGTTCCGGGAGTTTTGTTGCGGACAGCTGCTGCTTGCAGCTTCATGTGTGACAAGCAAATGGGCCGTCTCGTTGAAGAGGGCCTTCTGCCCGTTAAAGGTACAATAATTCGATAATTTGAGGCTATGTTCTCTCGTTTGGTTTCGAATTAGTTATGGACTTGAAGGTTTAGTTTAAGAAAATGAGTAGTTTAGGAATCTGTACTTCTGTATATTGAGCACAAGTTCTTATACCAAAGTCTCTTTTTTGGGCACAGGTGAAAGTTCGAGTAATGGGGGATCAGATACATTAATAGATTGGGTTCCAGGAATGATCCATTTGCGACTTACAGATTTCCCGGATTTTCCTGAATCAATGAAGAATATGATATACTTTCTTATATCAGAAACTTCTCGAGGTTCGAAGGCATCTGCCATTATCATTAACACTTTTGATGCACTGGAACATGACGTGATTAAAGGCTTGTCTGCGATATGCCCTCCAATCCATGCAATCGGACCCCTCCAGCTTTTATTCAATCAGCTTGTTCCAAAACACAAGAGATTGAAATGGATGAGTTCAAGCCTGTGGAAAGAAGAGGTAGAGTGTTTGAAATGGCTCGACACGAAGTCTCATTCCTCGGTTATTTATGTGAACTTTGGCAGCATTACAATGCTTACTCCTCAACAGCTAAGCGAATTTGCATATGGGCTAGCAGAGAGCAAGAAGAACTTTCTATGGATAGTGAGACCGGATTTGGTCCAGGGTAAAGAGGCGGCATTGCCACCTGAGTATTGGGAGCAAGTAGGGAATAATGGCTTTGTCACAGGCTGGTGTCCTCAAGAACAAGTACTTAACCACCCTGCTGTTGGTGGATTTTTGAATCATTGTGGTTGGAACTCGATCTTGGAGAGCTTGAGCAGTGGGGTGCCGATGCTTTGTTGGCCATTTTTCGCTGATCAGCACATTGATTGTAAGTACTTATGTGAAGTGTGGGGTGTCGGCATGAAGCTTGACAGCAATGTCAAAAGAGATGAGGTGGGATCTCTTGTACGAGAATTGCTGGACGGGGAGAGAGGTAAGGCTATGAAGATGAAAGCCATGGAGTGGAAAGAAAAGGCAGCAAAGGCCATTGTTGCGGGAGGTTCTTCGTGTCTTAGTCTGGACAAATTAATTGGTGAAGTTTTAACTTCATGAGCTTTGCATTTTTGTGTTAAGGCATGCAGTTGATGAATGTTTCGGCGATGCACCTAATATTCTTATATCGAAAACAAATCAAATGTGTCTTATCCCAAGTTTAAATGTATTTTGCGAATTACTGCCTGATTACTAATCAAATTAAGCAGGTTTCCCAATCTTCTAAGCTGCTATGTTTCTGCTTAGTACACAATTTTGGCCAAGTACGCCAAAGTTTCCCTGTTATGTCCTGTTTTTGCTGAATATGAATGTTCCCCTGTTCTGTCCTGTTTTTGCTGAATATGATTGTTCCCCTGTGCTGTCCTGTTTTTGCTGCATAGAAATGTTCCCCTGTTCTGTCCTGTTTTTGCTGAATACGAATGTTCCCTGTTCTGTCCTGTTTTGGCTAACTTAGATTTAGTTTATAGCATGTATTGGTGATTGGTGATACTAGGCAAATTCTTCAGAGAAGATTTGTGTCAACAAAAAAATGAATTTGATTTTCGAGTTTTGTGCGAGTAATGTGATTTGACGATAGCCTTTTAGAGGGAAAATCACACGTGCAAGAAGGTTGGTCCTATATGCTGAAATTCAGAAGCTTTCACCTAATCCAAAATGAATTCAACCGCGACTAACATGCAAGGTCTAGTAGCGGGGCACGGACAACCTTCTTCTCAAAAGAACAGGAAGAATTCGAAAGCTTTTGCCTAAATACATAATGCAAAGCTAACTTTGTTGTGATGCATATGATCTATTGCGACGGTTTACGAACTAAATAATTTGTGACAACTCAGCTTTTAGTGCTCTGACCGTTTTAGTGACCGTGCAGATATCAAGCGATTGAAACCAGAATTCAAGATATCTTATTCAAACACAAGTTTCCAAGTTGCTCATGATTTGCAACTGGATAAGCCTATAATTTCCAACAAAATGGAATTTTTGTGAACACTGTTTTTATTTTTTTTATAAATCTTCATTTTAGCTCATGATAAAAGCACCTCATTGATCAGCTTATCCAAATTCAAGAAGGAAGAGCCACCAAGTACAGTTGACTCCTCTGCTTTAGTCTTCCACTCTTTGGCCTTTTCTCTCATTTTCTTACCCTTGTCACCATCCATGAGCTCTCTTACTTGTACTTCGACGTCTTCTCTCTTCACATCATTGTCTATCTCCATCCCAAATCCCCACTCGACACGGCTGTACCAACAATTCGTTTGCTGATCAGCAAAGAAAGGCCAACAAACCACCGGAACACCCCCGACAATAGTTTCTAAAGTCGAATTCCACCCACTGTGAGTCAAGAATCCTCCAATAGCAGGGTGCTTCAACACTTGTTCTTGAGAGCACCAGCTAGCCAACATGCTTCTATCTTTCGTTTCAGTCACAAATTCAGGTGGAACCATAGCCGAGTCACCCGATACCATATCAGGCCTAATGATCCATAAAAATGTCTTCCTGCTATTTGCCAAACCCCACGCGAATTCAGTCAACTGTTCAGCAGTAACAACAGTTATGCTGCCAAAATTTACATAAACAACTGACCCTGGCTCCTTATCATCGAGCCATTCGAGGCAAGTTGTATCTTCCTTCCAGAGGTTGGAGTACATAGCATCTAACCTAGTGTCCTGGACATTATTCATCATCAATTGGAGAGGGCCTACAGTGTATATGCGTGAATACGTGGACGACAACGCTTCTAAGGCATCGTGTTCCAACGCATCATATGTATTCATGACCAGAGCTCTACCTCTGCGAATAGCTTGGACTTCTTGAATTACAAAATTAAGCATGAAGTCTTCGGGATCTGTCGTTCTGAACAAAGTCGGAATATCTCTTAATCTAATATCTTTCATGCCTGGAATCCAATCCACAGTTGTGTCAAGAAATCCATTTGTTAACTGGTCCATATCTGCAGATGTGGTTGAATTTAGCTTTGAGCCTTTGATCATATGCCCTAAAGAATACGGCGTTTCCATTTTTTTTAATGATTAAACTCAATGCAGTGATGTATACATTATTTTTGTCCACCCAATGTCAGATATTGCAATTGCGTCATGGAGTACGCATACATTTACTTAGACAAAAACTGCCATGACAATTTATGTATGTTTATATAATTCCAGAACGTGCAAATTACAAACATGCAACAGGCCAAAACACAATTAATGTTTAGAAGACTACAGTTGTGGTACCAGAAATCCAACTCATGTATTATTGAGACATGGAGAAACCTGAAATCTACTGTCTAATAATCAATTGGATTATGTGAGCTTGTTTTATATTCTATGTTGCAACTCCGTATATTGAACCTGCTACTCACAAATTCATGGAACTTATGACTGGTAGATGCGCATGAGGGAATTCTATCTAGCATAGAAGAAACAAAGCCTTACTGGGGCTCGGCTTGACTCTACTCGGCTACTATGAGTCGGTCATCTATTACGTACATACCATCTATATAACGCTATAACTTGACTTATAGTTGAATTGAATGAGTGAATTCAGAAACTAATGTTGGTAAACACAACTGAAGATGGTAAAGCTAAGCTAAAGTGTAGTACCTCTCTTATATTAAGCGGCATCTTGAAGAAGGCACGTAACTGTATAGTATTTACTCTAAGGAATTAGCTTAACTAGAAATTATTTTCAGGCAAAAACCCTTAACATACTTTATAAAATGCAGGGTGCCTTAAGGATGTCCTACTACTAGTTGCCCTTATTACCTTAAGTTATAGAGTGCATCCTTTCATATATAAAGGAGAAGATTCTAAGCAAGCCTCTTCTTCATAAGGAAATAATTATTATAAAAGATATTAGGAAAATTAGCAAAGCTCTCTCTTTACTTTAAATAACTCAACAAGCCCTAACTATTTAACTCTAATATAAGTATGCACAATCATCAAATGCAAGAGTACTCTACCCTAAGCAGTAATAATTTCTTAATAAAATCTTACATAAAATATCTCGTTATATACGTTATAATTGCTTAGTAAAATAAGAAAGGCCTATTAATAAAGGAGAAAGGGCTTAAGTAAGGGTATTTTTCATTTGATACATTAAGACATTAGTTTATTTTTGAGACCTAAGTAATTCTCTACATAAAACATAAATTAAAATCATACTATAGAAGGGGAGAGGAAAGTACACTATACTTTTTCATATTTAATCCTTTATCTTATTAGTCATAATAAATGATTAAGAACTTGTAGTCCCCTTCTTTTTATAACTAGAGTGTTACATGCATATGTCCCTTATTAATTAATTGAGTTTACAGAGCACTTTACACACACGTATATATATATAAAAAGAAGTGCACATAAGTCGATGGAAACCCTCAATACATTAAAAGGTCGCCAGTTAAATAAGAAAAATAAAGAAAAATTATATCTTTAAATACTAAATAATTTTTTAATTAAACTCCCATTTGTCCAGATCTCGAGAAAGAGTATAACGATATAGTATTGCATAGGGCATCTTTACTATAGGCCGATTAAAAAGTGTATACATTTCTTCTTTTTCTGACAATTTAATTGTTGCACATCTACCGTTAAAGAAAAAAGACTGTCCTGCTTCTAGCTTCATCATTCTCATTGAAGATAGGTAAACGAAACGAGTCTTGTTTCATTCGTTTATGTAATGCTATGATGTATTTTTGGATCATATAACATGTTAACCAACTAAAGCAAGTTACTGTTGTACAATATTTTAAATTTGTACCTTTGAGAGGTGCAAGTCCTTTCTCCACAAGAGCTTTGTACTGGGTGTATCCGAGTAGAGCGCACGCACTTGCCGTCCAGAGGATGACCTCTGGCACCCCTAACGCATCCGCCGCCCTCAGGGTAAAGCTGCACATCGACCCGTCAGCAACAATGCAACTCACAGGTGGAGACTCGGGTCCTGAATTTTTTTTGATGTTCAAGAGCAGCTCATAAAATGGTTCAAAGCAAGTCTTAGTGGTCGACTCACAAAGAGTCGGAGTATCCTGAGTGGTATCAGCATCAGACTCGGGAAGCCCGTCAGGGATGGTGGCGAATCTGAAATCAGGCAGACCGTCTAGGGCGGCAGGGCCACGGGACCTGAGGAAGCGACGATGGTTGTATTCGGTGTTGACAAAGGTGATGTAGAAGCCTTTTTGGTGGAGGAGTTTAGCTAGTTTGAGCATGGGAGTGACATGTCCCTGTGCTGGATAGGGAACGCAAACAGCATGTGGCTTAATTCCAGATGTTATCGACTCCATACTGTACTACCTCTTCTTTTTTCAATCAGTGGACAATGATAGTGCGGTAGGTTTGAGGAAATCCTATTATATATAGGTAGATGATGAGAATTGCAAAGACCAAGTTCGCAAGTTCAACCCTATTTATATATAGAATCGGTCAGAATGTCTGACTTGTTTTGGATACTAATGCCAGAGTTTTGGATACCATTTGTCTCGCGGATTAAAGATTCAATTTTTAATAGAGTTGTTAACAATATCACAAGTGCTTCCAATCGCGTTGAACAATAATCGTTTATAGTCTTCGTAACTATTTATAATTCAATTAAATTTAATCGTGTACTTACATTTTCTCACACCTACTTTTTTATTTATTATAACAATCTTAAATTGATTAAATAATCATGAAAATGCACACGAGTCATAGTACTACAATAATATTGAGCAATATAGCCTAATTTGCACATGTGGTGGTCGGGTCCTTACTTTGCAGAAAAGAAAATGCCCATCGATCATTTGGCCGTTCCACCAATATGTATGTTAGTACATATACTTGGTGCACATTTTAAATGGTTAGGCTTACCTTACGGTTATTAAGTGTTAGGAAATGTAAAGTGTCCCGAAAAACATTTTGGTGACTTGTCAATTTGCCCAAAGTGAAGTCTGCATAAGCCGTCAGTAATAATCCTAAAAATTTATCTTCCGAAAATCACAAATCAGAAACCTACAGCCCAACATATTTAACTTTCTAAGTGAGAATTCCAACAAACTTTCAACTTATAAAAGAATTATAAGTGTCACAAATAATTATGAATATGCTACTACTGTACTACATGGGTACACAGTCACAGTCTCACAGATAGTGTTACTTGTGGAAATTTCCATTCACAACAAACAGAGAATGTTAAGTGCCCTATATAATCACTTGTGAACTACTATGCTAAAAGCACATCCTTAATAAACTTTTCCAGATTCAAATAAGAAGAGCCACCAGGTAAAGTTGCCTCCTCTGCCTTACTCTTCCACTCCTTAGCTTTTTCTCTCATTTCCTTTCCCTTCTCGCCATCCATCATCTCCTTCACGAGCTTCTCCACCTCGTCTCTCTTCACGTCGTTATCAATCTCCATTCCGATTCCCCAAACATCGCAAATGTATCTGCTATTAGTCTGCTGCTCAGAGAAAAAAGGCCAACATATCATAGGCAGTCCTGCCCCAACAATGCTCTCAATAGTCGAATTCCATCCACCATGTGTCATGAAGCCTCCAATCGCAGGATGTTGGAGCACTTGCTCTTGCGGACACCAGCTAAGTAACATACTTCTATCCTTCGTTTCAGACAAAATTTCGGGCGATAGCTGACCTGATGGATCATCAGTTACCATAGCAGGACGAATAATCCACAGGAACGGCTTCTTGCTGTTAGCCAGGCCCCACGCAAATTCATTTAATTGTCGGGCAGTCATCACAGTCACACTGCCAAAATTTACGTATACGACTGACTCAGGGGCTTGTGTGTCGAGCCATTTGATGCAGTCTGAATTTTCCTTCCAGAGATTAGCACCAATGGAATTAAGTCTTTCGTCGTGAACCTGATTCATCATCAATTGAAGAGGGCCAATGGTGTATATGCGTGAAAACAGGGCTGACAACCCATTAACAGCCTCATGTTCAAAGGCGTCGAATGTGTTCAGGATTATAGCTTTTGCTCTATAGGCAGCATAGATTTCTTGTATTATGAAATTGACCATAATGTCATTCGGATCTGTTGTTCTGATGAAAGACGGGATATCCTTTAACCGAAAATCCTTGATTAGTCCTGGAATCCAATCCACTGTTGTCTCCAAGTAACCATTTGTTACCTGGTCCATATCTGTAGAGGTGTACAAGGAGATTTTACATAGGCTTAAGGATAGATAGGTATGAAAATAATGGAATTGTATTACAACAAATGTAAATGTAATATGATCAAAATTTGGCCATACCTTTAAGAGGAACATATCCTTTCTCCACAAGACTTCTAAACTGTGTATACCCCAAGAATCCACACGCACTGGGCGTCCAAAACAGGACATCCGTCAGCCCGAACCGCTTGGCTGCATCCATGGCAAAGCTCATAACCCCATCAGAGATGACACAGCTCACGGGCGGCATCTCAGAGTTATTGAGTTTCGTTATGAGCTCACACAATGGCTCCAAGCAATTGACACTGGTTGAAGCACAAAGGGCAGGGATGTTATGTTGCACATCAGGGTCGACGGGCGGAAGGCCATCAGGGATTAATGCAAAGCGGAAGTCTGGAAGGCCGTCGAGAGCCGATGGTCCTTTCGACTTGAGGAGGCGGCGTTGGGTGTGCTCGGTGTGGACGAAAGTGATGTGGAAGCCATGATGGTGGAGGATCTTGGCTAGCTTGAGCATGGGGTTTATGTGCCCTTGACCAGGGCAAGGAATGCACAAGGCATGTTGTTTTTTGGAATTAGTTTTGGAAATGGATTCCATTTCACTGGTTTTTACTATAACTTGGATAAGTGTAGCCTGGGTAGGAATTGTTGAATAGATAGACTCTATGGAGTGTAATATGTAGTAATAGGTAAGGGGTACTGAAGACTATGGATAATATCTTTTGGTGGAAGTGATCAAGTTTGATTGAAATACTTGACTGAGCAACCATTTGAAATTTGGAATGTCCAGATCAAATGGTTAACCTCACCACAACAATTGTCCAAGTTTATGCTTATTGTTATCTTTCTTAATGAAATTAGAGGTGACATTAGGAACAGGGACGGATGCAGAGAAAATAGTCAGGGATAGCGAACATTATATGATTTTTTTTTAATAAAATACCCCATTCATCACTTATGTATTTAATATAAAGTCACATTACTATTCAAGTCACCCTTTAGCCGTTTCAAAAAAAAATTACTTTAGCATTATAATATTCATTTTTTTAAGTATGAGCACAATCTTAATTTTCTGTACTTTAAATATGAAACAACTTTTCCAATGTATTCACTCTTCATACTTTATTATTTTATTCATACTTTCTCAAGTC
>JAYMSP010006412.1:0-11689 GCA_036897095.1 Plantago elongata | reverse complement strand
TATATATATATATATATATAATTTTTTTTTTCGGTGAAAATATTCTTTCAAATTTATAAGCACGCCAATGCCTACAAATGACAAAACTAAGTAGGAGCAATATGTTTTAAACTACTACTATTAATTATGGCCTTATGGGTTGCTCTTTTTGATAAGGTTAAGTTCTCCAATATGATTGTGTAAGTGCAAATTCTTTCACGCCAAAAAGCACAAAAAGTTGTCGAATCCACTTTTAATGAAATAATGAAGCAATACAATATGTTGGAATAAATTAATCACGTAAAGCTCTTCCACGATGATAAATCATCCTAAATGTTTTACCAGGAGACATCCATTAATAGTTTATCACCATCAAGGTTAAGAAAGCTACTCCACTTGGTGATCATGATGGTATAGCCGTATAATCACGTAGGATCGCTAGGTATCTCAACTTACCACTCGACTAATTAAAACACTTTAATGCAACAATATACATTCATATTTATAAATACACATTCTACAAAATTTGGAGGATGTGTGTGTATAGTAATAATATTCTTTATAAAGATGAAGTACGAAAGATATTTTGGTTTTGAAAAATTACACTATATTTTATAATGGGAGGTTCTAGATCACCTTAAAGCTCACTCTTGAGTTTTCATAGGCGCTCAAAGTTCACTCTCGCGTTTTGAGAGCTCAGGACTTCTTCGAGCTCGCTCTAAGATTTTTTAGAGTTCGCTCTATAAAAACTAAAAGCTCGCTAAAAAATCTTAGAGAGCTTCATAAAAATTCAAACTAGATATACAAATGTGTGAACTAAGATATTATAAAATATTATTTTATAGTAAATTCGTGAGTTCAGACGAATTAAATAAGCTATGAGATTCCATTTAATTCTTTTATTCTATGTATTGCTTTCGGTTCTTCAATGTTACCACACCACCGTTTTCTTTATTCACACCGTTGTCTCAAACAGTTGACGGTCGACTTGGTTTCTCTAGTGAATTTTATCTCCTCCGAGTATGTCCAATTTGATAATAATTTAACTGGTTTTGAAAAGCATATTTGAGGTTCAATTTAAATAAAGAAAAATTAGAAATTTTGTTAAAATGTTAAATTGCACTATGTTATTTGTAAAACTTTAAAATACTTTGTCACGTTGGGAAACTTGTGCCAGAAGTCCCTAGAAGTAGGAAGTAATAATTTGCATTGTTATCAATTTATATTTTATAAAATTGACAATGATGTTGAAATATTATTATTCATGGTGGATTTTATTAATCATGTACAATATTAATAATTATATATATAAATATTTTTATTTTATTAATATCATGTGTTCTAAGACGCTCGTGCATTTTAAGTGTTTTAGATTTTAACATTTTGTATTTACATTTTCATTTTCGCTCGCGTTTGCAGTTCCAGGTGATTTCTAGGTGGGAGCATTTTAAAATTATGACTTGACGTGAGTCACATTTTAATATTTTTAAATTAATTATAATGCTCTCATTATTTCATGAGCAAACCATTGAAGTGGGATTCATTTGGGAGTATAATATATGTCATGACATGAAGTTACGTAGGCAAGCATTATATAAGTGTTATAATATCATGTAGTCTCGTCCCACTACTTATCACCCAAAAATTATGTTATATATGATTTTCACACATACTTATGAATGTATAACTATATACTACCATAGATACATAACATTTATTCACAAACAATCGAGCTTCTTTACTATATAATTTAAGACCCAGGACTCAATCTTCAATAAAGTGTTTTAGCTTAGCTAGAATCTGATTCATGATCAGTTTGTTTTCAAGAACGGTTGCCACCTCAACTCGTTAATACTCGATAAGACATGATTAATCTCAACTGTATATATTTTTCATTAATAAACTCCACTTTAATTTTGATCGAATTAAATGAGTCGAGTTTGACCCTACTTATTGTGAATCTAGCTTAATCTTTTCTTTTATTAACAAGTCGAGCTGAACTCCGACTAACAACTCGATCACTCGCATGAGCGGAGTGATATGTTTAGGGGAAATTTCACGCCAGAGGCCCAAATTTGGAGTAAATAGGAAAAAACGACCTAGGAAAATAAAATGTTTATAAAAAACGACCTAAAACTGTATCATATCAATTTGAAATTGTATCATAGTGTGTAAATGCTACAGTATTCACACTTAAAACTATAATAGTTAGTGTGATGATATAGAACTTTTTGTTGTATAATATAATGCAAAGGTGATTTTTTAAATTTTTTTATCAAACACGTTACCGACCAATGCTACTAGTCCTCGAGTGGCAATACCAAGCTCAATAGAGAAAGGCCCAAGAAGCAAAAAGGCCCAAGCCTTTACTTGAATCTTGAGCTTCCTGTACCAGCAAATAGACACCAAAGATGACTGAAAACCAATCAAGAAATAGCAACTACACAGGTGAGAGTGAAGCAAAGAGACAAGGGAGAAAGAAAAATGGGGATACTGGCTTGCATTGGAGTGATATCGCCATTTCCATTCTACTACTTCATTTGGACCAATCCACAGTCTTGGCTCGATTTTTGTGGCAGAGGGCGTGATCCGTGTAAAGTGATGGCAATGGTGTCGCATTTCTTGAAGCTTGTTCAGTTCGTCTCGCTCTATTCTGTTTCCACTCTTTCTTGGCCTCCACCTTTCTACTTCTGGCCCCTCTTCATTGCTGGCCAGTTTCTTAACTTCAGGTCTGTCAAACAAACTCCTATTTCTCTGTTTTCATTCATTTTATCGGAGAATATTTGCTTTATCGAGCATTTGAGCTAGCTTGATTTTCTATGTAAGGTATGTGTTCGCATATGGAGTTTGATTTGAAATGAGATTGTGGGTTTTGCGAATCTGTGATGGTTATTAGTTGGGATGTTTTCAATTTGTTTGGTTTGTAGACTTGGATAGTGAGGTCCTATTTTGACTGAGAAAGATTGAAACTTTTGTTGATGCTTCGAGATGCAATAACATATTAACATCCAAATTTTATTGTATAGATTAGAAAAATGTTTGCTTTGTTGAGTTAGCTAGCCTTTCTGTATTTGCTATGTATTCGCCTATGGAGTTCAATTTGAAATAAGATTGTGGATTTTGTGATGGTTATTAGTTGGGATATGTTCAATTTGTTTGGTAAGCGAACATGGATACTGAGGAGTGAGGTCCTTTGATGCTTTGAAATGCACCGACATTGATATGTATTGCATAGAGTAGAAAAATGTTTCCTCATACATTGGAATACAAGTTTTATTGTTTTTCTTTCAGAATTAGATCTAGGACTAGTTTTAGTTAGCTACTTCACTATCTGTTTCATTGATGTGGGGGGTTTGTGTTATTCTACTTGATCCAGTATAAGAACATTTAAGAATGTTTTGAACTTTGCTGATTTTTAAGAATGAAATCAGTTGTCGGTGTGGGTAACTGGATGGAACAGTGCATAAGTTTTGTATTAAGCATTCTGAAACTATATGTATGTCAGTATGTGTATGAGGTGTCCTATTGCTGCTTTAGAAATTTCGAAGCATCTGCAACTAAGAAATTTGAAAATAGCAAGATTAAAAGAACTTAAATTTAGGGGCCTTATACTGTTTGAAGGATGTGTTATGGGCTTCCATCTCACTAGTGTTTCTTCCTTCTGTGTATTAAAGGACCCCGTTCAACTTTTGCTTCAACAAACTAATAGTATAAAAGAGGCTGTTAGTTCATAATCCTTTTGCAAGTGGCACAATCTAATTCTTCCTGTTTTCGGTTAGCGTCGAGATTGGTGTTTATTTTTTCTTCTTGCTTCCTTCCTTCCTTCCTTATTGAGCTGTTGGAGAGGCAGGGACATGAACTAGTAATATTTTTATAACTACAGGGTTTATCAGCTACTGGGAGAGGCAGGGACATACTATGGTGTGCGTTTTGGGAAGAATATTCCGTGGGTGACAGTGTTTCCTTTTGGGGTAGTTAAGGACCCTCAGTATGTTGGAAGCATTATGAGTCTTCTCGCGTGTCTCTCCTGGGTCCCATTCATGTACATACTTCTCTGGATAGTCGGATATGTGTTTATGATACATGTGGAATCAAGGGAAGATCCAGCAACTCGTGCTAAATAACTCTCTTGAGTAAGGCAGTGGGATACTTTGCAGTTGAACTCTTCTGATTGTTTCTCGCACCAAATTTTGTTGGTTGTATTTCAATGGTTTCTTTGTATGCTTTAGGAATATCAACGATCATTTCAGTTACTTGAGAATGTTTTGATAAGGTCTTCTTTCGAAGTCCTTAGTCCTATTTCAGGTGAAATTGAGGCAATGTGCATGTGCCACAATTGACATTTGACAGCATAGCACTAGGAGTTGGTTTACTTTACAACTTTGTTTCCTTAGGTTAGTTATTTCTTCCTTGGGTGATATGTATCCATGGCTACGTTTCCCATAGACTCTGCTTGTACATGACTCTCAGCTTTATTTTCAGGGAGTTTATTGAAGAATAAAGAAAGTTTTTGACCTTTTTGTCTTCCTCAAGTAATTTTTTTTTTTGTATGTTCATGCGAGTGCTATATGAGGGAAAAAGCATTAAGAATGTGTTTATGTATCGAATTATGTTTAGAAGGGATTCTGTGGATAACGTAGGTAAATTTTGAAACTAACTGCGGCTGTCTCTGAAACTGAGTTAATACCTTCAATTCAATATTGGTTCACTGAAGTTATCTGTGTCCTTCAAGTTGTATCAAACAAGGCATAAATAGACATTAAACAGCAGTAAGTTGTCCAAGAAATTACCTGTATTTATTTGCAAAATTTAAATGTATTGACATTTGCTTACTTCAGAAATTATAGTAATCATGTTATTCTGTACATTTCTTTGGCCTGAGCAGAATCAGGAAGACTATCTAGGAACAAATTTTCCTCTGCAAGATTCATGAATGAAAACACTAGAACAGGGGATATTATTGAATAGTTTCGCTAGGCCATGACCAGAGCCCGAGGCATGGTTAGAATCTGGACTGTAGTCTTAACAGCTTCGATGTCTATGTCAATAAGCTTGCCCGTCTTCGACGAAATAACTGCACATTTGTTCTCTTCTGGGTTTGGGACAAACACTTTAGCTTTCTCTTGAGAACAAAATAGTGCCACACTGTAGAAATGATAGTCATGAAACATTTCGTAATTGCTTGTGCATTTTAGCACTGTTATTGCGATGCTTAGTCTACTCATTTGAAAAGGGAAAAAAAATACCTCGGTATTTCGCGTGCTTTTGCTAGCTGTATGGCAGCAGTATTTGTAGCTATTACTCCAGCAGAGTCATTAATCAGAGCAGCAAGCTAGCAGAATCACAAACAAACATAATGCAGTTGAAGACTAAAGGCCATCTGAATGTGAGTATTTAGATGCATATTTAACATTACTAATATAGTTTAATAACCTTGTCATGTTTGGTTTCTTTCATCACATAAGTTCATTGGAGACTTGTATCCTTGAATTTAAAAGTATCATTAATATGGGTTTTCTGTTACATTCAGAATGTAAATTGCATTTATCATCAAGCTTGAACAGAAGGAAACCTGTCCAGGCGTCGTGATGAACACTATACTAGCATCATCTCCCACCACCTCTTCAACATCTTCTCTCACTTTCTCATGTGGGATGACAAAGACTGGAGTAAGTCCACTGTTTTATAGCGTTAACCATAAAGATTATTATTAGATCGCATGTTAAAATGTGTTTCATCTTAAATGACACAAACATCGACTACTATATTACTGTGTTAAATTGTTAATAAGGTACGTACCTTATGACGCTAGCTATCTCATCCCATATTTCAATAGGTAGCAAGCTATCTGTATCACCCCTTGATTGCATTGAAGCCTCTGAATCCGCTTTGATACCATGAATGACAATATATTTTCCCTTCTGTACACCAGCATTCGTGTACTTTGTCTCGACTACCTCCTTCAGCTTCTTTGAAATAGCCACTTTCAGTGGAGGTATAGCTTGCCTAGGCACTTTACGACCTGGTCTCGCAATCCAGTCAGTCATCTGATGATACCTAGGTGTACCATTACATATTCCACAACTCATTTTACACATAAAAGATGAAATAAAGTTGTTTCCCAAGCTCATAGGATGTGTATTTGCTGAAACAGTTACAGAATTCCCTTTTTTTTCAGGGATCTGTGAAGTTACTGCAATATATTAAGATATGCATATGTTGCCCCATATTAGAAGTCCTGTTGCAAATCCAGGCCAAAAACCAAATTAGAAGAATATTCTGGCCGATCTTTCTTATGTGAGGTATTTTTGCATTCAGCCATGAAGTTTTAACTTCCAAGTATACATGTCATTCAGATGTTGCCCGTATTCCTAAAACTTACTCTGCCAGAATATCAGCTGTTGGCTAGAAATTGCAACAGAAGCTCTTGATTTGGGGCATTTGCTCATGTTTTGCAAGGTTGTGGAACATTGCAAAAGTACGACTTATGTTGCATCATGTGCATATCTCTGAGGGAAATGAGTTGTTTCCTTATTTGCTATCATGAAAGAATCACCTAAACTTGAAGTTTATCTTACTCTTACATGTTAAATCCACCATCAGATAGGTTCAGACCGTCTGGCGTAAAAGATTGGGTTAGTAATAATCCTGCTCCAGCACTGTTTACATTAGGGTAAATGTAGCTAACCACGTCCCGTGCAGTGGACATGTACAAGAAAGCTGCATGACCTATCCCTGCCAACTTAGTAGAAAAGATAGCGTCGTAGTACCTTTTCTGCAAGCCAAGCAAACAATATTATGCTTCTTTAATATAAACTAGATATCCACAGATATAACTTGAACAGCATTTAAGAGTCTCTCTCTGTATCTGTTTGTAGACTTGTAGTTAGCATATAGGTAATTCTATTAAACTTATAATATTTGGTATGTTTACACCTCTCTAAAGAATGCATACTCGAACGGCATGTTAGTAAACCACTTGGATCATAATCAACATTTTTCAATAAGGGTTTTACACTATATTTTTCATGCATTTAACTTTAGTAGAATGTTTGCGTTAGTGACAGGGTGCCTGTGTGATTTATGCGGACAATTCCTCCATTTGGTACCAACCAGAGGATTATTACGATTTCTGATCCCTGAATAATATCAACCTGGTAGGTGTTTTGATGATACTATGTCATTAGATAGCATAATGAGAAGTTTTTATGTTAACACAATAGAGCATACATAAATTACACTAACCTTCATGGTTCCAATCATGTCAGTGTACACGACAGGTTCAGGAAAAGGATCCTCTATGTCATACGCATCAGCCCACCTCACATTCTTGTTAAGCTCATAAGTTTGTTTCCCTCTAGCCGATGTGATCACATCAATTTGAACTCCGGGGTACCGATTCTTGATCAGCTGAATAGTTGGAAAAAATAGCAGGTTCTCATAAACACCACCGGAAACAACACAACAACACCTCCTAATATCCCCTCTGATCATCAACCCCAGTGAAGCTACCTCCACCATGAACCCCATCGGGAACTTGAGAAACCCGTACGGGTTGTCGGGGTTATCAGGCGGCCTGGGGTCCTCTTCTTGTAAGCCCTCAGAGTACAATGAGCCAAATTCCCTGTCTTCGTCATCGCCATCGTTGAAAGGGTCGAGCCATTGGTTTTTCTTCTTGTTCTTGGCATTGGTGGTGAATTTCTTGGTGGAGAAATGTTGGTTCTGTGATGGAGTGGCTGAGAAGGGAAGGTTAGTGGACTTGCTGAGTGAGGGTGGTGAAGATGGTGTCTTGAGAAATGGTGGGATTGGTTTGGGATGCAGAGTAGTCGCCATTTCGAAGTCTATGCAATGTGTTTGTGTGAAGAAGAACGATGCTTGGAGAGTCTGAGATAAGCATTTGGGATGCAATAAGCTCAAATGAACGTTGGTTTTGAATGGATGAAGAAAGATTGATAGATAAGTGGGTCCTGTTTCTTGTTTGTTAGTTTTGTTTGGGTCTTAACTCTTCTCTCATCTTTTTGGTACATTTGTTTGTGTTTCTAATGGAAATGGTAATGATCGAAGAAAAATGGCTTTTAGAAGGAAAACATCACTCTGGTTGGCAGAACCAGAAATTGAAGTAGGGCGTGACTAATTATATACGGATTGAATTATTTTGACAATAGTAATTTATATTCAAAGTACCAAACATTCTAACCATGAAAGTTAAGTCGAGTAAAATATATTTTATAAAAGTCAAAATTGAAAATTTAAGTGGAGTTATTGGACAAAAAATAAAAGGAATTGGGAGACAATCTAGGGACAAGGAAAGTGGCGACGTTCAATTAGAGAGTGCTTCAAGATCGGATCCAACTATACCAACCTCGAGGCAATATGGTCGTTAATTCAGCATCCGTGATGCCATATGAAGTATGTAATCGACTAATCGATACACCAATAACCTTACGAATATCTCCTTTGAATGTGAGATGACAAGAGAAGCACGGACTAAAGTCCTGAACTCTACGTGTAACTTCTAGAGTTAGAAACAACAGGTTTCAAACATCTTCAAAATGATTTGAAGTTGGTAAAGTCACATGTCCGACCCACTTGGAAAGTTGTATGGATTTGGAAGGTTTGGCATGGATTAGTGTCCAACGTTGTTCCTAGTCCACATAAAGAAAATGAAATTAGACTGCTAAACTAGATGCTGTTTCCTTAAATCAGAGTGCCACAGTAAGTACTAACCTTAATGCCAGGGAATTAGGCAGCCCTCTGTCAGATTATTATTATCATCTTTGACTAAACTGATTATTGTATATTTAAGTTACAATCACTATCTTAAAAATGATCCACTTGTTGATTGTACAACAAAAGAGAGCAAGTAATGCAAGATATTTTATTGATATACAGGAGTATTAAAGTGGATGTAGATATAAACAATTTGATTAAAAGCAGTTTGGAATCATTTGTTGTGCATGACTGATTCAATCTGAAAGTGAAATTGGGCTTTACAAGGAATTACATATTTATTTGCAAGCCACCTGGTAGGTCGGGTTTCAGTCACTTTGTTATTTATAAAAATTAAAAAATTAATTATGTATTACGTATTAAGTGTTCACATAATATATTTATTATGACAATGGAATTATCGGATAAAGTACTTGACAAGTCTGTGCTAAACAATACAGTACTAATTTTATAGATTAGTACAAAAATGATGTGATGAAGATTTTTGGGACGAAGAAAGTTGTAAACTTATATTATTGATTTGGATTTGTTTGATGTTAGGTATATTCCGTGCATTTTCTATTACAATGATTGTAGAATTCGTATAATATTTTATGTGAATTCCACGGAGATAGGGTGCACCGGAGATATTCACCATTTGGGAGAACGAAACAAGCGTTTGCAAATTGCAATGAGTCACAAGTAGCAGGTAGCTATGTACACGGTGGCGAGCAATTAATGGTTAACTTGACTGTTAGCTCACACTCTCGAAAAAAACCCACTCACCTTCTCTCTCCCTCTCTCTCTCTACATTTATCAAACTCTCTCTCTAGAAACTTCCATTATCGGAAACATCTCTCCACCTTCGGATCATTCGCCGGAAACACTTCACCTCCGCCGTGAACTCGCATCACACTCCGTCAATTCCCGAAGATGCATTCTGCTTTCTCTCTCTAGGGTTTGGTCCACTCACTATTCATCTACCTCTATTACTACTATAGTACTAGTACTACTTCACAACCCTAATTTCGCACTCTACCATATACTACTGTCACTCAAAGCCCTCCGTTTCAGCTCAATTTCGAAAACCCTAGCTCACCGAGTAGTTTGATTCGAAATGTCCGGTCCTCCGAGGGTGAAATCGATGAATTTGCCCGACCAGGATACTCGACCGGTGCTCGGACCGGCCGGAAACAAGGCCAGATCCGTTGTTGAGCTGCACAAGGCTAAGGCGGAGAAGATGCAGAAGCCGTCAGTCATTGATGAGCAGAAGGGGAAGAAGTCCCCTGTTTCTGCTGCTGCTGCTGCATTATTGTCCAGGGAGAAAGTCTCTCCGGTAGGTTTGAGGAAGAATGTTGGTAGGGCGACGTCGATCCTCACGGCGAACTTGTCGATGAATGCTTCGTGTTCGTCGGATGCTTCGACTGATTCGTCGCATAGTCGAGCCTCTACTGGAGGGCTTAGCAGGCGGAGCGCGCCTCCAAGTAGGAGGAAGCAGCAATGCAGCCCTAGAGGTGGCAAGGTTGAGAGGATAGAGGGGGATGGGAAGATGGTTGGGAGTGACTGTGAGGGTTTGGTGGCTGTGGATGAAGGTGTGAGTAAGAAACGATGCACCTGGGTGACATCGAATACTGGTAATGCTGCTGACTCGACAAATTCGGTTATCTATGAGCTTTGCGGTGAAGATTTATATGCTTAGTTAACTAACTATGCGTCTTATTAACGGTTGAATGATGTGTGTTAATGGTGTTATACACTTAATTAGGAATTGTTGTATTTGTGCAATTTAAATTTCAATTTATGGTATGTGATGGGGCTTATAATAGTATATGCTAAACTATTCGGGTGATGCCAACTATATTGTAAACATCCTGCATTTGGTTATGGACCGTGCAGTACCTCAATGTATTTTCGCTTTGATCAGTCTGATGCTATGAAACTGATTATTTGCTTTTTAGTAATATTGAAAATAGATTCTATATCTTGATCCTTGCTTACACTGCAATCTAGTAATCTACTTTGAATCTAGCTATCTAGCTTGGGCTATGCAGTGGTCTCCTTTTGCCTAATTTCCTACACAACTGCTTCTTTTGTGACACCTTGTGTTGATTGTGACTCTTTTATGTAACTTTAGATCCATTATATGCTGCTTTCCATGATGAAGAATGGGGAGTTCCTGTTCATGATGACAAGTAAGTATATCCATTAGCTTGGTTTGTTTCTATATTCATGAATTTGTATTGAAGCAAGGAATTTTTTTGCCTTCTGATTTTCTGGATATACAGGAAACTTTTTGAACTGCTTAGCTTTTCTACTGCGTTAGCTGAGTTACCTTGGCCAATCATTCTTAGCAAAAGACATATATTCAGGTATCTTTAGCATTTCACTTTACTATTAAGTTAAAATGGAGATCACAATGTTTTGCTGCTCAATGGGATTCTAATTTGTCGCATCTCTGGAATGCAGAGATGTCTTTATGGATTTTGACCCCATTGCGGTATCAAAATTGAATGAGAAGAAAATTTGCACTCCAGGAAGTCCTGCAAGCTCTCTTCTGTCCGAAGTCAAGTTGCGAGGAATTGTTGAAAATGCTCGTCATATTTCCAAAGTATGCACCTTTCTTATTAGCTTCCATATTCTTCTGCCACAATGGTTTTCCATAATTGTGTCCATATAAAGCTTTACTTGACTGCTGTCTAAGTCTGTGTTCAAGTGAGATTTATAGAACTGAACTAAACTGAGCTGAAGTAAGGTATAAATTATAACTAAGTCAAACTGGACTGAATTGAACTGAAGTGATTTTCAGTTGAAGAGAACACAACCTAAGTACTTTAATCTATCAAAACAACTACATATTTTTGCTGAAAATTTTGTGAAGCACTGATGTAAACTGTGTGGAAAGCCTTTCAATTCCTGGCTATATGTTATGCAATTCTATCATTTTGAATTCCTCTGGTCTGATTGCATTTATCGGAAAATAGTAACTGTGGGTGTTCAAGAT
>JAYMSP010006411.1:0-11695 GCA_036897095.1 Plantago elongata | reverse complement strand
TGGCAGCAACGACTTGACTGTTCGGTGCCTGCACTGCTACCTGGTTCGTCTCCACACTCGTCGTGGACGGAGCAGTGCTTGATCCTGCCACAGCAGCTACAGCCTGATGTGCTTCATATGCACCCTGCAAACCGACAAAGAAATAAGACTTCACCTAAACTTACAATCAGTATGTCTATTCACGTTGAAATACATACTGGACAGCTCTGCGCATGTTCATGGACTTGCCGATGGACAATTTGAACACTACATCTGTTGCATATAACTGGTGAATTCCCAAATGAACAAACTGAACAGTGGGCATCACATTCTGACAGAGCGCCCTCCCAAGTGCATCCACTCCGAAAGAAGAGGCAGTGCACCTTAACTTTGCCAATGTTTTCAGCCAATACCTTATCCGACTCCACAAGTGGCTGCCAATAGTGTAACAGTGGAAAAAAAGAAACAGTATCAATAATTCAGGAAGCACACTGTTCAAATCATTTCAGAAAAAAAAAAAGGACAAAAAAACAGAAAGAGGTCCATATGCACAACAAGAACATAGATTTAAATTGAAGGTAACCTTGGAGTCGGCTTCTGTCACCAAATATCCGTCATATGGACACGCCCTGGTACCATTTGCCACATGAAGCAAACACTGTTTGCAATAGAGATGAGTGCACTGTGACTGCACGGCCTCACTCGGGTAAACAAGTGTGCGACATACCGGGCAGAAATACTCCCCTGGATAAGTATGGATATCAACAATGCACTCTATGTCGAAACCCATGCCTCAAGCAAACAGTAGAATGCTTGGACACTACAAAGCTGCAAGCTGCATCAGGCAGATTAAAGCTAATTAGCAAATAGTATAACAGTAACATCACAACATTGTCTATGACCGTAACAAATCATCCCTTTCCAGCAAACACCAATTCAATGATGCCGTATGCTCGAATATTGCAATTGATTTGCACAGATACAGTACATATATTTGCAAAAAACTCTATTCTAAAAATGAATTAGATCAGCTTAAGAATATTGAAACAATTGGCAATCAAAAACCTATCATAAACCCCTTTTATGCCTCAAAATAGGGTTTAAGCTTCGAAATTCATCACATCACCTAATCAACTGAAATGTACAATTGACTATCAAAAACCTATCATAAACCCCTTTTTGCCCTAATTAGGGTTTTAGCTTCAAAATTCATCACAACACCAAATCAACTGAAATGTACAATCGACTATCAAAAACCTATCGTAAACCCCCTTTATGCCCTAATTAGGGTTTAGGCTTCAAAATTCATCACATCACCTAATCAACTAAAATGTACAATTGACGAAAAACATCAGATAACGAGTTTGTTTCCATCGAAATTCGACTGAATAGCATTATACCGGTAACGAGAAGAAGCAAAAAAAAAAACAACATTCTATTCCTGAAAGATAATTCCGATGGTATTCCGAGATGTTCAAGAATCAAGATCCAATTACCTGTGGTCAATTTTTCGATTGTCCGAGGAAATGATAGCTGCCACAGGAGAGAGGAGAGAGTTTCAGAGATGAAATGATACAATCGATGCTTCTTTCTAGGGTTTATACTACTGAGAGTAATGAAGAAGCTTCAGATTCTAATATCTGTTGCAGAAATGAACCGGTCTGGTTCAACAACAGGTCTGTTTCTGGTTGGTCGCCTGGTCGTGAAAATTCCGGTGACATTTTACAATTTAACTTTACATGTTTACCGGTGGATTCATGTTAGTACGTTTATGATGTTATGATTGCGCAATACATGCACCGCGGCAACTATTGTCACTACTTGCATTCATATTTTATGTTGATTGCTTAATTTATGCATATGTTTTATTTTTATTTTGTAACAGTTTCAGGTCATTTCTCATAAATTGTGAAGTTGATTTCCTGGCTTCAATCTAAATATTGTATTCATAAAACATTTCTAGAAGAGTAGTAAGAAGGATGAAGGTTTCTTCCTCCTTTGGCTAGACTCTACGTTAGAAAAAGAAAAATCAAAGAGGATATCAGAAAATTTTGCTCCTCCTTTAATGGGAGTCTACAATGAAAGGAGAAAGAATTTTGTTGAACTAAATAAGTAGGTTTAGTTAGAATTAGTTGGAGAAGAAAAAAGAAGACACTATGGGATGTTGCTGGAGAAGTCAACGACAAAACTCATTTAAGTTAATTTATTTATATTCCATCAAGTTTGTCTTTATTTTTGTTTTATCTTCAAGTGAACTCAATTAAAGCAAAGAAGGCCTCTTCAATTTTACGATCAATTAGAATAGTATTGGATGATACACGAAATATCACATCAATATGAATGAACTAGAAAAATATAAAATGAATTATGACACAAGTATTTATGTGGTTCGGCAATGTGCCTACGTCCACGGGAGTAATATGAGTTGATTTTATTGGCAGTGTTTCATACATAGTTGATAGATAGATGTTAGATGTATAAGTTTCTGGTGTGGTGGTCTACTATATATATATATAGACATTTACAAGAGCTATTCTAGTGGACTTGGCCTCGCAGGGCTCTTCTCGCTCGCAGAGGCCTTTTAGCTCGCATGCGCAACTGCCTTCTAGCTCGCATGCGCAACTGCCTTCTAGCTCGCAGGCGCAACTTCCTTCTAACTCGCAGGCGCAACTGCCTTCTAACTCACTCGCATGAGCCATCTATCGCTAGTGTTCAAAGGTGTGCCTTCGAACAAAGACTGGTATAACGGGAGCGTGCCTCCTAGAGTTGGTGTTCCAAGGCGTGCCTTCGAACAAAGGCAAGGATCACAAGAGCGTGCATCCTAACTCTGTTATTCACGGGCGTGCCTTCGAACAAAGCAAGGATTACAGGAGCGTGCCTCCTAACTCCGGTGTTCACGGGCGTGCCTTCAAACTATTGCACGCGCGAGGATGACTTAAGGAAGGATTCCTTTGTTAGTTCGCTTTGGTCGATAATATATCTCATCACAAGTCCCCAAATTCTCACATGTACTAGAACAAGTGGGAATTTTAGTTAAATTCGTTGTTCGCCTTCGATCGACGTACTCGTGCGCAGGAATCAATGCCTTTTAAGTTGAGCACGTTTGAGTGTAATCGAGGGTGCGCGATGTTTCGAGGCCGATGGTCAATCTAGGTGCTCGTACTTTAGTATGCTTTGCACGACCCGAGTCTAGTTGAGGGTTCGCGATGTGTCGATGTCGATGTTCAATCAAGGCTCTCGCACCCTAGTATTCTTTGAACGGCCCGAGTGTAATCGAGGGTCCGCGATGTGTCAAGGTCGATGTTCAATCGAGGCGCTCGCACTTTAATATTCTTTGCACAACCCGAGTCTAGTCGAGGGTCCGCGGTGTGTCGAGGTCGATGTTCAATCGAAGAGCTCGCACTAAGTATTCTTTGAACGGCCCGAGTGTAATCGAGGGTCCGCGATGTGTCGAGGCCGATGTTCAATCAAAGCGCTCGCACTAAGTATTATTTGAACAGCCCAAGTGTAATCGATGGTCCGCGATGTGTCGAGGCCGATGTTCAATCAAAGCGCTCGCATTTTTTATTCTTTGCATGGCCTGAGTGTAATCGAGGGTCCGCGATGTATCGAGGTTGATGTTCAATCGAGGCACTCGCACTAGTATTCTTTGCACGACCCGAGTGCAATCGAGGGTTGCAGAGAAGAGAGGATCTCTCCGCGAAGATTTCGTTTCAATATATGCATAGTAGAGAGGATCTATATGTGAGGGCTATCTTATGTTGATTGGGCGTCAGAATTTATGGACCCGAAATGTCTCGAGCATATTACATCAAGAATATAATAGCGTGAATGGCATATCTCAGGGGAGTTTATAGTTCACGGGGAGCTCTTAGCTCGCAAAGAGCTCTTCTTACTCTCGGGGAGCTCTTCTTGCTCGCGGAGAGCTCTTAGCTGGAAGAGAGTTTCTTGCTCAAGGGAAACTCTTAGTTGGAAGAGAGCTTCTTACTCTCGAGGAGCTCTTAGCTAGAAGAGAGCTTCTTACTCACGGGGATCTCTTAGTTGGAAGAGAGCTTCTTGCCAGCGGGGAGATCTTAGCTCGAAGAGAGCTCTTAGCTCACGGGGAGCTCTTAGCTGGAAGAGAGCTTCTTACTCGCAGGGGAGCTCTTCTTGCTCACGGAGATCTCTTAGCTATAAGAGAGCTTTTCTTTCTCGCAGGGAGCTCTTAGCTGGAAGAGAGCTTCTTGCTCGCAGGGGAGCTCTTCTTGCTCACGGGGAGCTCTTAGCTCAAAGAGAGCTTCAAGCTCGCGGGGAGATCTTAGCTGGAAGAGAGCTTCTTGCTCCCGAGGAGCTCTTCTTGCTCACGGGGAGTTCTTAGCTCGAAGAGAGCTTCTTGCTTGTGGGGAGCTCTAAGCTCGATGAGAGCTTCTAGCTCGCAGTGAGCTCTTTGCTCGAAGGCAGCTCTTCACTTAAGGGAGCTCTTAGCTCGACGAGAGATTCTAGCTCACGATGAGCTCTTCTTGCTCACAGGGAGCTCTTAGCTCGATGAGAGCTTCTAGCTTGCAGGGAGATCTTGTTGCTCGCAGGGAGCTCTTCGCTTAAGGGGAGCTCTTAGCTCGAGAATGAGCTTTGCTCTCTTGTTGTTCGAAGGTGTGGTTGTTCAAAGATAGCTGAGACACTTAGCTTGAGAATAAGCTACCTGATTTTCTTTTGGTTCTGTTCTCTGTGGCTCGAAGGGGAGCTCGATGACGCGCCGATTTAGATGATGAGCAACTCCGTTCTCTTGCTCAGATATGCATTGATTTCCTTAAGCTCAAATCGAGTAATAGCTCGAGTGATGAAGCGCGGGTTGAGAATGGGCTACACGACTTGATCGTATCAGCTCGATGAAGATGACTTCGAAAGCCGCTCAAAGGAGATAACACAGGGTTGTTGTAGTTTGAAGAGAATGGCACGGAGCAGTAGTTTGTTATTTTGCTCATAGTTGTAGTTAAAAAAAGATGATACATCTTTGTCTCAAAGTAGATGTCAAAGAGCTTCAGCTTGCTGGAACATGGCAGAGATTCTGCTTGATGGTGAATGATATTGAGCAATAGTTCGATTGATATAGAGAGAAATAACTTGATATTCTGCAACAACAATTTGAAGAAGATGGTGCCTTGGTGGAATGGAATCTTGGAAGTAAAGGTAATCGAAGGTAAGGCTTCGAGTGCAAGCCTTGCTGGACTTGGCTTTGCAAGCCAGCAAATCGTTGTTCGAGAGTAAGGCAGGTCTTCAAACAAGTTAACTTGAATTGTGGCCCAACCTTGGCATTGCGGACAAGCCTATTACTGCTCTTGTTCGAGCGCGGGCACGGCTGTGAGGCCCACGTTTTGGCCCAGCCTTAGCGCTGCGGGATCGGCCCATCACTGCTCTTGTTCGAGCACGGGCATGGGCAAGGTTGCGAGGCCCACATCTTGGCCCAACTTTGGTGTTGCGGGATCGGCCCATCACTTCTCTTGTTCGAGCACGGGCACGGCTACTGCTCTTGTTCGAGTGTAAGCACGGTTGCAAGGTCCACGTCTTGGCCCAGCCTTGGCGCTGCGGGATCGGCCCATCACTACTCTTGTTCGAGCGCGAGCACGCTGCGAGGCCCACGTCTTGGCGCTGCAAGATCAACCCGTTACTGCTCTTATTCGAGCACCGGCACGGCTGCGAGGCCCACGTCTTGGCCCAGCCTTATCACTGCGAGCTCGACCCATCACTACTCCTGTTCGAGCGGGGGCACGACTTATGCGAGGCCCACGTTTTGGCCCAGCCTTGGCGTTTCAGGAACCTGTTACTGCTATTGTTCGAGCACTCACACGGCTGCGAGACCCACGTCTTAGTCCAACCTTGACGCTAGGGGTGTACATAAAAATCTAACCGCCCGCTAACTACCCGCCATAGACGGTTAGAATTTTTGTCAAAAACCACCCGTGGATTACTAATTTGTAACCCGCCATTAAGCGGGTGGGTGGCGGGTTGGCGATTGACCAACCGCCACCCCCCCCACCCGCCCATTGTATGTATTATTAGTATGTATTTTACATTTTAATTATTGCGTTAGATCAATAGTATAGATCTCCATTACTCATTTACTCCTAGGTTTCAATTTTACGTCTTCTCCAATTCCATCTTCCCCACAATTTTATTGTTTGACATTAGTTTGCAAACTTATTTTTGTCATGACCTTTGTAATTTGAGCAACACATAAATTTATATTGTATTTACAATTTTATGTACTTAGACTACTTGTATTAAAGCTTGAGATTGTATTATATTTCCCATATTGTTGCGGGGTAATTTATTGAGGACCTGGAGGTTATGAAGTATAAGGTTTCTTTCTTTAATGCGTCATACATGTCATTATTTTGATGCATTAATAAACCGCCAAGTCGCCCGCTTCAAGTAGTTAACCGCCCCGCGGCGGTTGGAATAAAATTCCCCCCGCCGCGGTTTATAATTTGGTGTAACCGCCACAGACGGGCCGGTTGCAAATTTTGTAAATAACCGCTGCGTAAACCCCTACTTGGCGTTGCGGGATCGACCCATCACTGCTCTTGTTCGAGCGCGGGCACGGCTGCAAGGCCCACGTCTTGGCCCAGCCTTGACGGTGTGGGTCGGCCCGTTAATACTCTTGTTCGAGCGCGGGCACGGCTGCAAGACCTGTTCGAGCGTAGGCATGGCTTCGAAACCTGGCCCAGCTTGATTCTTTAAAACCCTACCGCAACCTCCGTTCTTAGTCCACCTTCGAACTTAGGAGTTTTCTAATACCGAATCACCTCTTCGAACTGACTCTATTGTGCTATGATTCGTACCAAGACAATTTCAAGGATGACATATCTTCTTAATTCGCGATCTTCTATAATATATCTCATCACAAGTCCCCCAAATTCTCAGCTGAGGGTCGTGCATTTCGTGTAAAGGTAATGGCTTAGTAAAACCGTCGGTTTCCCTTGACGGTTTGACATAAGATAGTCAAAACACGTATCTATAGTGTGGACGGTGGAGTTCGGATTCCAAGTTCCTGAACATGTTTCAATGTACTTTCCGAAGTCAGCTACTGTTGTTTATGAGTAGTATGTGATGGGGTAGTGTGGCTGGAGTAGAGGAGCATCGACGCATATTGGATGATTAGTACAGTGGGAGGCATGACTAGTGTGGTCGATTCAATCTGCAACCAATTCGACAAATTTCACCTCCGAAAGCTTCCGATTACTGGATATGGTTAGTGAGAAAGTGGTTCTGCTGGTTGAAATGCTGGAAGAGCTTGTTGTTTTATGCTCTTTCATGAGCACAAGCGATGCAATTTTGTCCCATACAGTGAACCATCAATCAGCTTTCTTGAGCTCTCTACCTTAATACAGTGAATACTAGCTTTGTCTGAGCTTTTTCCTCTTCTCTCTTTCTAGTGATCCGAACCAACACAACTCCCAAGGCTATGACTTTTTGATCGATTCCCACCGACAGCACCAAATGATGTTACACGAAATATCGCATCAATATGAATGAACTAGAACAATATAAAATGAATTATGACATAAGTATTTACATGGTTCGACAATGTACCTACGTCCACAGGAGTAATATGAGTTGATCTTATTGACAGTGTTTCGTACATAGTTGATAGATAGATGCTAGATGTATATGTTGCTAGTTTGGTGATCTACTATATATATAGACATTTACAAGAGCTATTCTAGTGGATTTGACCTCGCAGGGCTCTTCTCGCTCGCAGAGGCCTTCTAGCTCGCATGCGCAACTTCCTTCTAACTCACTTGCATGAGCCTTCAATCTCTAGTGTTCGAAGGCGTGCCTTCGAACAAAGGCTGGTATCACGGGAGCGTGCCTCCTAGAGTTGGTGTTCCAGGGCATGCCTTCGAACAAAGGCAAGGATCACATGAGCGTGCCTCCTAACTCTGGTGTTCACGGGCGTGCTTTCGAACAAAGGCAAGTATCACAGGAGTGTGCCTCCTTACTCTGGTGTTCACGGGTGTGCCTTGGAACTATTGCACGCGCGAGGACGACTTAAGGAAGGATTCCTTTGTTAGTTCGCTTTGGTCGATAATATATCTCATCAGTATTGTTTCAACAACGTGTCCATAAAGTATAAATTTATCCTGATGTACCAAAACTTGAAAAACTTTCTACTCAAGTTGTACCATATTAATGCTTTAGTATTTGGTAAAATTGTAATGAATATGTGACACACAACATATATAGTATTATAATACATGTGTTGGAAATATGTCTTGCGTCAAGATAAATGCTACAAGTGTTTTATGAACAACTCGTTTATTGGTAGAGTTATTTTACATCGCAAGGTATAGGGAAGATTGATTGGATACGACGAAGCATGTCTTTCATTTAAGATCCTGAAGTAATTGAAGTCGTGCGACAACACGTTGAGGGGTAGTTCTAGAGATGGGCCATGGATGGAACAAAGTGATACCCAAATGATATTGCATATTATATATGTTTTAGAAGTCGTCAGATCGACCCGGTTGAATTAGTATTTAGTGTATGACTCACGATGGAGGAGAATATTCAGTGAGGGATAATTGCTTTCTCATATGTTCTTACCATGGGTAAGTAGATTTGGATGTGATGAGTGTTTTCGTGCACGTTAAGGATTGTTCAATGTAAACTCAAGTAACTAAACCACTGCAATTTAGTTTTTAATATCTTGAGGGCTCAAGGGGTTGGACCATTGTGATTCAACTTTCAATATCTTGAGATTGATTCTATTTAATTTGGTGTGATGTTTGGTTGCAATTGGATGTGCTCTTGTGTCCCAGTTGAGAGGAGTGTTTTGTATACTCTAACAAGTCTTCTGACCGTAACTCAAGTAACTAAATCACTGTGATTTAGTTTTCAATATCTTGAGGGACTCAAGGGTCTGGACCATTGTGATCTAGACTTCAATATCTTGAGGTTGTTTTCTGATTTGGTTCAGTGTACTAAATACTTTGTTGGGGGTATTTTGAACCAAATACTTTTTTGGGGTTTGGACTTTTACCTTATTAATATAATTTTTAGCCATTTAAAAAAAAAGTATTTGGTGCATTTTCTGAGTCGAAAACTCTTGAAATTCTGTAAAAACTTGGGTAAACCGATATGAAACCGGTAAAAAAACAGACAAATAGTGAAGTCCAAACCCCAATTTGACTTTCTTCTTCCAACTCCTCGAATATTCAAATCTAAGTCCATATTGAGGTGAGGATTTTGGATTAGGAGAGTTTTGTGTGGTCCATGTTGACATCGAATGAGCGGGGCAAATGGAGAAGTGAGAGGAATAGAGGTTTAGGTTATGTATTTGTCTTTACCAAGAGGAGAAAGTAAAAGAAAGAAGATGGACAGGACCAATAAATTGGTTACTATATTGGTGCAAAAGAAATAAAATGACTAATCCAAGATGTGTCATGAAATATCGTATGGAAATGGCCTAATGTTTTCTTTAAAAAGTAAACTAGATATATATTAATCAAGCATCCGTTCAAAGTACATAACTACTACCTGCTTGGGTATTAACTAGCCGAGGGGTTTGAACACATCTATCCGACGTGATAGCAGACAAAATCCACATCGGGCATATATCTCATATGTTCACTGTAAAGGCCACGAAAATTCGGTACGTACATTTAAAATTCACCAAAATTATTTTTCGGCATCCTAATGGAACGTAGAAAATATTCGAATCGAATGAGTGATGAAACGTCGCGCGAAACGTCTCGAAATTAATAACGAGCAATAAAATAATAATAAAATTAATAAAAATAAAATATTTATTTTATTTTTGCTTTAGCTTAACCTCGACTCCAGGATCGCACGGGAACCGATTTTTCATTTTTCTGAAAATTTATTCGAGTGCCGTTCGGGATCCAGAAGGTGCCAGGTGAATATACATGTATACAGTTGACTCCACGGTTGACTCCTTCTCCATTTAACCGTGCCCAAACCGATTTATCCCCAAAATCGCTCAAACCAACCGGCCCCAATTCAATTCCTTCAAATCCAGCTCCTCCTCCGTTCTTCTCCTCTCTGATTTGCCTTTCTCCCTCCCGGCTTCACGCCGCCTCTTCCCCGCCACCGATCGCGCCTCCTCCGCGCGCCCAGGAGCCGGACCAACGGCCCCCCGAGCCGCCCCAAATCGTGACTTCCTCCTCGCCGACAACACGTGTCGACCGCCCGGTCTCCCCGCCACCGACCGATCAATCAAACCGGACACGGGCGCGAAGGCATGGACGCTGCGTGGACATCATGCTGCGCTCCAGCTGCTCCATCCGCCCGATATATATATCCCCATGCCTCGATTTCTTTCTGCTTCTCAACATCAACAACAGTCTGTCTTCCTCTCGCTTTCAATTTCAATTGCTTTTCCTCTCGTCCGTTCTCGACCGAGCTCCACCTCGCACCACCGTGCGCCATCACCGCGCCGCCTCGGTTTCGGTTCTGCATTAGCTCCGGTGAGTATATAGTTAGCTAATTAAGTTGGATTGGAGGCGGGATAGTATAAACAGTATAAACCATTCGCAATCGAAGTTAAAAGAAATCGAAAGCTTCATTGTTCAATTACATAACGAAAGGTGTTGTTTATGGTATATTGCATTATCTAGTCTACTGTGAAGTATGGAATGTTGGTTAGTATTGGTATATGATAGCAGTTAGTCTGTATACAGTAGAGTGTCGATTGTTGATGACTGAAGTAGCTGCGGATATTAGAGGCCGAGATGGGAATGGCCATAAGCAACGGTAGCATACTGTAGTTATGAGAATATTGTACACGTATTGTAGTAAGAGGGGAAATGAGCTACTGAGTTGAGTATACTGCAGAAATTAAGTAACCAAAGGGATTAAGCACTCTGCTAATTTGAATAAGGCTACCTAGACGATAGAATAAGAAAACCATGTGCAAATCACTATATATATATATATATATATACACACAAGCTGATGACTTCACTCGGTAGTAGAATTAATCTCTACCGTTAACTAAATACTAGTAGGATGGCGTTAAACGATAGGCGAGATGTTAACCTACGACGAATAGTTCTAAGCGACCTAATGAAAACCCGAGGGAATTAGAAGAAGGGTGGTGCGCTCTCGTTAGTAACCTTAAGAACATATGAGATAAAGAAATTTTGTAAGTATTGCTGAGATAAATATAAAATAATTGAAGAACAGCCGGGGATTAATTAATTAACTAATTAATTAAATTTAGAGTCGATGTTGAATAAATTTTATCTATTTCTCAGGAGACGCTGAGCTTGCTAAGCTGCAAGAGTCTGAAGAATTTGACGGTGAGTGATGACTGGCGCTTTGGCATCAGGCCTTGGGAACACCTAAAGTGCTTTCTTTCCTTACTTCGCATCTCAGTGTTCATTTTTGTCTCTTTTTCTGTCTGTATCTTACTAATTCAGCTACGCGTCATTTCTGACTAACTCGACTCGAATACTAATTGCGAGAATTTAAGTATTAACTCGTTTATTGAATTGGGAATCTTATTGATGTCGAGTTAACATTGATCGTCACCTTGCTAGTGTTTCTAACGCGCATGTTGAAATTGAAAGCCTGCGAGTGTCTTGCTTTGATCGATCGTTTGTCGTGTTATTGTTCAGTGAAAGTGCATATGGTTCTAGTGTTATGGTTTCAGTGATAATGCATCTGATAGCGTCGTGAAATGAAAGTGATTATTGAAAGTGTTTATTGATCGCAG
>JAYMSP010006410.1:0-11695 GCA_036897095.1 Plantago elongata | reverse complement strand
TGATACCATGAAAGAACTATTTTCCATGTCTCTTCATAGAATTAAAAGGGGTATATTTACAATTACAAGAAGCTATAATCTAAAGACTAATCTAATCAGAAAACTAATCTAACTAGAGTTCTATAATCTAAAAGACTAATATAATCAGGAAACTAATGTATATACAAGTCTATACAATTACATAGTCTAACAATTATCACTCTCTAATCTTATTGCTGCTTTCTTACGCTCATAACAGATTTATGCATTTTCAACATAATAAATTTTGTAAAAATAATATATAATAATAAAATAAAAAGGTCCGGCCCAACCCAGCCCGATCCGTTTTTTAAGAGACTACGCGGAAATGGACGACTGATGGTCCGACCGGTCCGGTCCAACCCAAACCCATCCTTTCCAAAGCCCTTGGATATTCATAAGTTGGGCAATAGGTTGAATTTTATCCACAATTGTCAGGACTATTTGTAGGAACTAATTCAAATCACATTACTACACGTTCATGTGTCCAGACAATTTAATTACTGCCAAATCATACAAGCATCATCACTCATCAATCATCACAGTAATCAAACATTTAGTCAGAAAACAAAGCACGCATCACACAAAAGCCAAGAACATGAAAAACCCATCCAAACAAGCATCATCCAACATAAATCAAACATCATATATCATTACAAGCATCATCATATCGGGAAGCAAGCATCATACAACATGTATCAATTAACCTTATGAGCATCATAATAAAGCGAAACAAGCATAAGTAAGCCAAGAACATAAAAAAAACATCATTCAAAATTAAAACAAGGATCACCAAACATGAACCAAGCATCATATATCATTACAGGCATCATCATATTGAGAAAAAAAACAAGCATCACATAACAACCATCATTTAACCTTATAAACATCATAATGAAGCGAAACAAGCACAAGATGCTATCGTAGTTACACATTACAAGCACCTACATAAACAGTGCAAGCATCGTAACAAAGAAGATAAATTGTTGAAAAAGATGCTCGATAGATTGGATAGATGATAATGGATGCGATGATGATTGCACTTCTCTTCCCAAAATGACATCATATGTTGAGAAGACATGATGAATGGATTGGAACGTTACAAAATCTAATTAATTCTATATTAATTTTCAATATTAATAAATTATATTTAGTATCTAGTTGAGGCTATAATTGGAACTAGACATATAAACACTTATTTGTAAGATGTTTTCATATATCACTAAAGTGTAAGAAAGATTTAAGAAAGATACTAATTTGTAATCCTCTTTTTGTAATTCACATACCAAACACCCTCCTAGGAATCCTTAATCCTGCCAATCTAGTTTAGTTCGATTTTTTGATTAATTGTGTTTATTAATAATGAGTATGTATTAATTTTAAACTATAAATTTAAAATATTTATTAAATTTCTGGGGTTAGAAGTTTCATTATACACCCCTTTCCTATGTGCTTCACTAAACTTTTCGTGGCCAAACACAAGCATTTAAGAAAAATAGTACATAGATACGATAGATTATAAATGAGATTGAATAAAGGGTAAAAAAATAGTTAATAAAATAAGAAATGAATCATATATTTTAGCGATGAGAACTCTGAAGTTTGAAATTTAAACGACTCAAAACAAAATGTTGTAAATAGAATCCATATCAAATGTATTCACATACATATCTTTGATAGATCACCACCATCTAGGATAGTTCATTCGTAAACACAACACTCTATAGATCCCTTAATAGAGATTTGACATTAATGCATTATTAGTGCAATTGGTAGTGTAACCACTAATCTGCACCAGCAAGTTCGGCATATTATTTTGGATCATATTGCGGAAGTCTAATCTGGCATGTAGTGAACTGATATTATGGATCATATTACACTCGCACCGCCGTGTTTAGTTGATTACAACATAACTCTAAAAATTTTATTTTTAATTCACAGTTTATTTTTAGTTTAAAAGATTTGATTAAAAATATTTAAATTAGATTGTTTTTATCGAGTTTGTTAAATTAAAGTTCTCAATTAAATAATCACTAAAAATTACACAAAGTTTCTTAAAAGACGGTCTCAAACTAACATATCTAGAACGATTTATGTTCTTAATTAAAATATATTCGTCTGATTAATCAAAATGTATATGTTGTTAACGAATTTATTTTTTTAATATGAAAAAACTAACATTGAAAATAGAGAAATTTTAATTGATAACATAAACGTTTTACTTGAAAATATAAATCTGTCATTAGATAAATTATTTAGAGGTATGACAGATTATTTAGATACCGTCTCACAAGAGACTTGCTCATAAAAATTATTTAACGATATATTATGCCATGGATAAATATATTTCTTCCAAGTTCAAGTTTAGTGACATGTAATTTAGTCTAAACTGAACAATTTACATGAGATGAAGGAGCACATATACTACTGCTGATGTTGCTGTGTTGTTGCCGTTGTTGTGGTTTGAAAAAATATAAGCACTCCCTCAATGCTATAAAATTTCATATACATTTTTGGTTCCAACTTCATCTTTTCATATTTTATTTGGTTCGAGCTTCATCTTTTTATCTCTTAAATGAAAATATTTTATCCTACTTTATACATTATCTTTCATAATTTAATAACTATATATTTATCATACTTCATTCATTTTTTTCCGACTCTATCACAATTATTCCTACTTTATAACCATTTATGCTACTTTATTCACTTTCTCTTAAAATTTAAGCCCGATTTCACGGAAAGATAAACTCTGAATGGAGGAAGTATTAGAATTAACGCATAATTTAAGATAAATTTAAAGTAATGATACATTTTAAAAAACAAAGTGGGTAATTATATACTAAAAATAGAAGAATAACTTTTGCGAGAGATTATCTCTAAGAACGATTAAATCAAATATTACATGTTTAGTAACACATATCGCGCATATATAACAATCAAAAATTTCAAGTCAAATTCATAGAGCTTAAATGGGTTGAGGATACTCACACCCATGCACCTTTTTTTTTTTCCGGGAATCAATCTACGAAAACTTCAGAGTTAAGCGTGTTTGTTCTTGAGCAATCCTATGATGGGTGACCAACTGGGAAGTTTTCCGGTTCGTGCAACAATGAGGACAAAGTGCAAAGGGAAGGACATGTGTTTATACAGTGGGGTCAACATATCATCTAGAGCTGTTCATGAGTAACTTCGCCGACCCAAAGTGTCGGGTTTGGACCAATTAATGTTCCGAGTCTAGGAAGCAGTCCGATAGACACTTCTAATTGCTTTAACCGGCCAGTAGTTTTTTTTTCAATTTAAATCAACTAATTAAATTACTTTATTCAAACACCAGGGAGTACTTTGTATAGGGTTAAACCCTTAAATTATGTTAAAATTTAATGGATTGTTTGGTAACATAAAAAAATAATAAAATCTGGTTAGAAACAATTAAAAATATCTTTTCTAACATAACTTTTTCATTTTATTTAATTACTCGTCAAACAGTCTAAGTGTTTTGAACTTTCTTTAACTATAGTTCTCAGTAACAAACATGCACTATTGTATGATGATCTTGGGCGAGACGAGTGGAAGTTCGTGCTTACTTTAATATGGGGCATCTGGTTTCATCGTAACCAAGTAGTTTATGGGAGAGAAGGCGAACTTGGCAATTGAAGTGGTTTGTTTTGTGCGGCGTTTCTTGAGCCAACTGAAGGAAATCTTGGATGTGGATCGTGAGAAGAAATTGGTCCACCTTGCTGCTGCCAGGAGTCGTGGAGATCGGAATGGTAATGATGTTGGTGCGGAGTTGCGGAACTCAACTACGGTTCTGCCTGTAAAAGGAGTTGTGCGTATCAAAGTTGACGCAGCTTTTGCGAAAGATGGTTTAGGGGTGGGAATATGATATGATGTGTGGATACATGGTGGGTTGTTTGCTCGTCACCAAGAAACCCTTGAGCATCCCTTGGCTCCTCAGTGTGCGGAGGCATACGCTATTCGTGCAGTTGTTCAATGGGCCGTGTTACAAGGATGGGAGAGTGTTGTCGTTATTTTGATTGTTTGGCTTTAGTTAAGTACTTTAATTCGTCAGACTTTGAGTTTTCGATTGTAGGTCTTTTACTAGGTGACATTTAATCTTTAGCTAGTTCTTTTAATTTTTTTAGTTTAGATTTCTTACCACGGCAAGAGAACACTCTAGCTCATAAGCTAGTTCGTTGGGCAGTGCGGTAGTTTTCTTTCTGATTCTTTGTACGAATCATTGACTTATTTGGTGATATGAATTATTTCTATTTGAACTAATTTTTTTTATTAAATTACTAAGGTTGCTGCATTAATGGATAAACTAAAAAGAAGGATATCTATATTACTAATTGTGTTAGCATATACTCTAGTGAATGAAACAATCACGAAATTTTGACAAACTTCGATTTTGTAGCCAACGACATATTTGTGTTTATAAGGTTATTTTTTTGAATTGAACTAAATAATAATACACTATAAATATAATTAAATAAAACTTTGTTCTTTTCAACTTAAAATAGTTCAGTTTAGTTTAATTTAGTTTAAATCTGTTTAGTTATAGTTTATACTTTATTTCAGTTCAGTTTAGTAAATCTTAATTAAAGAGAATAGAGGGTAGGCCTGATCTGAGGTGAATTAAATGAGATAGAATATGTTTTGATCCAAATTCCATAAAATAGAATGTGCAAATGGGTTGGTAAGATAGGAATATCTAATTCACATTTCACACTTGACCTAAAATGTACAATGTCTGCGATTGAGGGCTGAGATAGGCACATATCAACGAAAATAAAAAATAAAAAATATTATTAAAAGGGGCCTTCTTTTTTGTTCCTCGACTATAAATACCCTTGTTGTTCCTACCCATGTAACAAATCATACATGATTCATCCACTTAATTATTTCTCAACACTCAACTCTCTTCAACTCTTCTTCTAGCCAACTTCTTGGATTTTTGATTTTTCACACACAAACAAACACACCCAATTTCTATAAACCTCTCTGTTTTTTTGTTAATCACTCGATCAATCAATCTGCTTTCTTTTCTCCTTACTGCATTTTGAGATGGCCAAGAACGTTGGAATTCTCGCCATGGAGATTTACTTCCCTCCATCTTGCATCCAGCAGGTAAAGTTCAAATCTTTTTCCATTTTCAACCCATTTTTGATCTGGGGTTTTGCTCAAACATTGTGAGATTCAGGAATGTCGTTGAATAGGAGAGTAAAAAACTAGTTGGATGTATCTCGATTTGTTGTCTCTTCGTTCAACTGTTTCTAGTGGACCCATCTGGTGATTTATGGGTTTCTTTTTCTGTTTTTCTTGAAAAAAATGGAATCTTGAAACAGATCATGGAACCCTCTTAATCAATTTTTGCTGCTGATTCGGAAAAATGAAATCTTTTTCTATGTCTCGTTAGTCATTATAGATTGCTAAGTGGAACTGAAGCAGACTTTCAATATTAAGTGTTTGGTAGGTGTAAGCGTGTAACTGGTTTGGTATTATGATTGCAGGAAGTGTTGGAAGCTCATGATGGAGCTAGTAAAGGGAAATACACAATTGGGCTTGGCCAGGATTGCATGGCCTTCTGTAGTGATGTGGAAGATGTTATTTCAATGAGGTATTTACTTCTCATTATTAGATGTATATAGATTCAAAAATCTGTTCTTTAAAGTGTACATGCTTGTGGCAAAGCTCTACATATGCTTAGTAATCATTTATCTGGATTCTATTGATAATAGAGGATGGGATTCGAGTAAGAAACGTTGTTTCGGAAACAGGTAGAAATAATTGTTGAACTGCATCTGGCACTGGTCCAGCTTTGTTCTGTTCCATTTACTTTTCAAGAAAGTGGAAAATAAACATTCTGATGCTAGCAATATATATTGTTGAGGAGTTTCAACTTAACTGGAATTGATCGATGAACTGAAAATTGCCATATATATCTGAATATTAACTGTGTTATGATGCCTTAGTTGGTGTGCACAGTCCTGTATCGAGTATGGTTGATTTTTCTGTCGCTAGACGTTGTAAACAATACGTAAATGACATAATCAGGTTTTTGGTGTGTCTTTCTCTAAGCTGATTATGGGTCTGGAAAAAACTCACTGTCACTTGAGTTTGTGTAAACATGCTGTAACTTATGCTTCATGATGAGCGAGTTTTTGGATGCTGTCTCCAGTTTGTGTTTGAGTCACTTGGATAGAATTTCTACTTATGCTAACTCTTTGATCATTCAGTATGACAGCTGTCACGTCACTCCTTGATAAGTATGGAGTTGATCCAAAGCAGATTGGTCGTCTGGAAGTTGGAAGTGAGACGGTACTCGATAAGAGCAAATCCATCAAGACATTTTTAATGCCCATCTTTGAGGTACTTGGGTGTAATCATGTTTTTTGTTTCAATCAATTTCTGATATCTTATGACTTACCATTTAATGGGATGATTCTGTGAAACAAACATAGAGTTTTGATCCTTACCTTTTTCCATGTGAACAATCAGAAATTCGGAAACACAGACATTGAGGGTGTTGATTCAACTAACGCATGCTATGGAGGTACAGCTGCATTGTTCAACTGTGTCAACTGGGTGGAAAGCAGTTCATGGGATGGCCGATATGGTCTCGTTGTTTGCACCGACAGTGCGGTATGAGAATAATCTTTCAGATGCTTTTAAACTCATCTGATTTTCTTTAGTATGTTTTGATTTAGATGTGTTTATTTATTTGTCGAACGGACACAGAGTACAGTAAAACATCTATCCTTCCTTTGAATTCCTATATTCAATGCTGGTGGCTCAAAAACTTAATGAAAAAATATATATACTATCAATATACATCACATTTAGCAACTTGGAATTTCCACTTATTTAGTGTTTATAAGTATTGATGCTGTGAACCTATTTCTCATATTATCAAATTTGTTCTTCCATTGTTGTAGGCACTTTACTTAATTAAGTGAATCTCATGTTGCTTTCCTGCATACACTGTTATGAGTTTCCGTGGCATGATCTCTAATTTGGTGCATGGTTTTGCTTTATATTCTGGTCAAAGGATTTTTTTTTCTTGTGATTAGTTGCTTACCAATGAGTTACATTTTGAAGGTCTATGCTGAGGGACCAGCTAGGCCAACTGGAGGAGCTGCAGCTATTGCCATGCTAATTGGGCCAAATGCACCTATAACTTTTGAAAGTAAAATCAGGGCGAGTCATATGGCTCATGTTTATGACTTTTACAAGCCTGACCTTGCCAGTGAATATCCAGTAATCCTCTTTCTACCCCTTCCTCATTTCTACTCCCTACTGTTATTGTCATAACAACTTCAAAAGTTTGGTTTCATGTCGGAAAATGCTGAATGTCTTATTAATGGCCTTGTATTTTTCTCAAGGAAAATTGTGTAAATCATTAATATATCTGCAAAATTATATAAACTTCACATATTTCTTTGTTCTCATGCCTCAAATCATTCTATTGTAGGTTGTTGATGGCAAGCTTTCTCAGACTTGTTACCTCATGGCACTTGATTCTTGTTACAACAGCCTTTCTGAAAAGTAAGTCCATGACTGAATTACCTATTCTGTTCTGTGATGAAGTATCATCGAGTGCCTGACTGTATTATGAACTACAGGTATGAGAAGCTAGAAGGAAAGCAGTTTTCAGTAGCTGATGCTGACTACTTTGTATTTCATTCTCCCTACAACAAGGTAATCAATTAGATGCTGTTTTTGTTTTCTATTTATCTACACTTTATTTCCCCTTCTCATTTGGAAGGAACTTATTTTAACGTTTTACTTTGACATGCAGCTTGTACAGAAGAGCTTTGCGAGATTGTTGTACAACGATTTTACCCGGAATGCCAGGTGAGTTCTTGCTACTTTCTAGCTAAGGGCTGTACTATTAGATAATGTATGATTTTCATATCTCAAAATGGTTTTTTGACTGATTTTGTATGATGTTGTCATATTGCAGCTCCATTGATGAGGCTGCAAAAGAGAAGCTAACACCATTCTCATCATTAACCAATGATGAAAGCTATCAAAGTCGTGACCTTGAGAAGGTTTGGTTTTTAATATTTAATTGTGGATTGCATTAGAGTCGAGAATTTTATCAACAATTCATTCATGTCTAAGAAGTTTGTGTTGATTTATATAGTTTCTAGAATCGAATATTAGCAGGCTAATTTTGGTAAATCTGCAGGTATCCCAACAAGTAGCAAAACCATTTTATGACACAAAGGTGCTACCGTCAACTCTTGTACCAAAACAAGTGGGGAACATGTATACTGCATCCCTTTATGCTGCATTTGTATCCCTCCTCCACAATAAGAGTAGCACTTTGGTAAGAATTTATAGTCTTGTGCACTTTTTTCTCTAGACTGAATTCTACTTGTGGAATAAAATTTCAAGGCCTGTTATTTATTTATCTCTTTTCCAAAAAAACTCTTCAGGCTGGGCAGAGGGTGATAATGTTCTCCTATGGCAGTGGCCTTTCAGCCACCATGTTTTCTCTCCGATTTAACGAGGGTCAAGCTCCTTTTAGCTTATCAAACATTGCAACTGTCATGAATGTCTCTGAGAAGCTGAAGTCAAGGCATGAGGTATGCTTAGTGACCACAATAATTTGTACTTGTACTTGGTGCTAAACTCAAGTTTTTACAGTTTGGAAACATGCATACTGGTAGAAAATTAGAAATGTTTGTAAAAATACTCTGGTGTGCAGGTGGAACCTGAAAAATTTGTCGAAACCATGAAGCTGATGGAACATAGGTATGGAGGCAAGGACTTTGTCACAAGCAAGGATTGTAGTCTTCTTGCTCCTGGAACATACTATCTCACTGAAGTGGATTCCAAGTACCGAAGATTTTATGACAAGAAGAATGTCGAGAATGGCACCGTGGCCAATGGTCATTGATTATAGCAGCCCCAGTGTGATGCCATGAAGATAGGCCATGTGTTTAGTTGCTTTAGCAGTTCAAGCAACTTACGGAATAACTATGTTGATCTTGTTTAGAAAAAGCATTCAATTTGTTTTGCAGATTTAAGTTTATCTTTGTAGTTAACTAGTTATTGGATATCTATTCTTAGTTTGCCTTTTCTCTTGATAAGGACCAAAAACGTATACATGGATGTATTATTCTTCATATTAATGAAATTGATGGCACACGTTGCCTTTGTATTTGCTCCATACTACAGCTCTCTAGATCTATCTTTATATTGATTATGATGGCATACTTTTGTTTTTTGGCTTCTGAATTTCGAAATCTTTTACTAGTTTTCTCTGTAGCAATGATAAAGAGGATGCTTTTCTCTCTTTTAACACTGTGATATCAGTATGTTAGAGATCTTATAGTTCTACTTCTGCCCTATTACCAGCGTTCATCAGGATGTAAAAAGCATATGAGAAGGCAAACAGCAGTAAAACAGCATGTTTATCTCTTTCGATCTTTCTTTTATTCAGTTTTTCTCTCCTATGGAAATCAAGATACAAGCTTTATATTTCTGACTATTTCTGCATGTAAGGATAGTTCAGGACAGGGATTACAGTCTACAGATGGGGCAAACCTTTTCATGTTGAGGCTGATCACAGTGGATATGTTGAATGACCGAGTATGAATAGCTCTCCCGTTCTTTTTAATGGAGAGTAGACAACAACTTGCAAAGAGCTCTAAGAAGTATGTCTGTCTTCTGTTCCTATCTTCCACATTTTGAAACTTATCTAGAAGCGTGCTTAGTCATCACATATAATAGTAAGTAAGGGTCACATTAAATAATAGTAATTAGTAAGAGTCACATGTGTATTGTAAGGATCACTGGCGTGTATGGTAAGTGACACTAAATATCATAGGAATATTCCTTGGGACGACTAGTAAGGACTTGGACATGGTTCATAACCAAGCTGAGTAATTTAAGCTAAGTCGAATGTATTTGTATCCTATCAGTTGTAATCGAGTCCTCAATAAAAGCTTCCCTTCTCTCAATACTCTTCTTACTCTAAACAACATAGTTACTCTATACTCCATACACTAAATATGATACTACTCAAACCTCCTAAGTGGTCATGTGCTTGTAACCGTGGATAGACCAACCTTCACTTGTAAATACAATATCACAACAATCTCTGTTTTATCTTTCATTTTATTTTAGTTTACTTTGTCCTTGACATCTCTCTATATTGTGTAAAGCAACCTCATGAATACAAATTTGCTATGTGAATGTGACTGTAGATACTTCGTAGTAAGAATAGTGTCATACAAGACATCATTTAAAGATCTCTTATATCTTCAGATAAAGGTATGAATCAAGAGCAGTGCCTGACAATGTAATTGAACCAGAACTCCAGAAGTAATTGGCTGCTGTGAAATTACTGGTCCTGCGACAGTAACTGCAGCCCCTAATGTCTTGCATCATTTGAAAATGTGATGGTGGATGGCTTAACTTTAACACTATTAATGGATGCAAAATTGCACTAAATGAGTAGGCCAGGTAAGCTGGTGCTGATGTTTATAATAGTCATAGAGATGTTGATCTTAGATTGTAGCATTTGGAATGATCCAGAATTATGAACTTTTTTCCGCATATCGAAAGATGATATGGATCTATCTCTTTGTTATGTTACTATGACTTCAAGTGCCTGTTTGAACTTTTGCTGTTTTTCTCAACAACAGGAAACAACAGTCACACGAACAAGGAGTATCATCCACCAACAGCAGGACAAAGCTATTATGTAACATACAAGCTTGTTCATATCTGCAAATTCGTAACCTCCAAAACAGTCCAACTAGTCTTTTCAGATACGAATTTGCAGATATAGACAAGCTTGTATGTTGATAAAAACGCATGACCAATTTCACATTTCTAAAGAACCTAGTAGAACAAGAATGCTTGCTCCCTTAGAGCTGTTTTATCCAAGTAGAATGCATTAATGTTACAGTCTTAGGTCATAGGAACAATTAGACTTTCTCTAATGCCATCCATGAGATTGTAGCTTCATCCAAAGTTTTATTCTATTAATAAGTTCAGTTTATTGTGACAATGCAGATTACTAGAGAAGATTGGTTTAGCTTTATTTGATGGTGCTTAATCCCATTTCTATGACCCTTTGATGATCATATGAAAGCAGCCATATTCCCAGACAACAATGAATTGGAATCTTCAGAGTCAATATGAACGCGGGGCGTAATTTTAGACAACAATAGGACTCCTCACATTATGGTTCCCTGCCCCATCAGCCCATGTAAGTGCCCCTGACATGATAGGCTGCTGCGTAATTGCTGGACCTGTTACATTTACTGTGAATGTTTGCGTCTCTCCGATAGCTGAAAACTTGAGAACCGTTGGTTCAACGGTGACACCAATGATCGCTGGCATGTAAATGTTAGCAGCATAAGTTGAATTTGCAGCACCAACATTTGTTACTTCTCTAGTTGAGTTGAGTTAACCATCGTGAAGTCCAAGAATCGCCCAACAATGAACTTTTTGGCTCCAACATCTTCAGTCTTGTATTTCTTATCTTAAGACTCCCACAGTTCTTTAGCGGTTTTCATTGATCCATACACATTGTACAGAGCATCAGAAAGCCCATTCAACACGTAATTCCTGCACTGGAAATCAGCGTGGTTCCACGCATCAATGGCCCTTGTCACATCAATGTTCATCTCAACGCTCATCTCACCCTCAGGAG
>JAYMSP010006409.1:0-11696 GCA_036897095.1 Plantago elongata | reverse complement strand
CGGTCGGCACCACACCGGTGTCACCTTGGTATCTTACGTCTCTAGGTTTGTTGCTTGTTGCCTTGCAGGTCATCGGTGCCCCCCAATTCATCAACCTAAATTCGATTGTAGATTTTGAGCGTCTACAATAATAACATTCGAGATTAATGTCTATTGAATCTTCTTATCAAGGTGAATTCAAAAATATGTTCAAAATACTTTTTAACTTTTGTAGATAAAATTATATGCGATTTAATAAAAGAGATACTTCATATCCAACAAACTTTCCTATAGTACAATAAAGAATTTAGATTATATATAATAACTTTAGTTTGTTCTCTTTACACTTTTTTCTTAAACGGTTAAAGGGTGATTCAAACCCCCGGTCTATTGGTTGGAGGGTGAAGCGTCTTACCAACTGAGCTGCGTTTCGTTGTCATTTATTCTCTTTACATGAACAAGTTATAAGAGGTTAATGCTTTAAATGGTGCCATATATTAATGGAATGCATTGTGATACTTGAGATTTCGCGTCAAATCTTATTCGGGTCATTTCGGATCGTTTGAGTACGCGTCGGATGATTCGGATCAATTCTAATTCGGACCGGATGATTTGGGTCAATTTGGATTCGTGTCAATTCTAATTTGGATCGTTTCGGATCGTGTCTATTCATATTAGAGGTGTACGCGGGCGGTTACGGGCAGTTTTTAATAAAAAAATTAACCGAACCGTCTATGACGGGTACGTCAAATCATTAACCGCGGTAGGTGGAATTTTCTTCCAACCATTACAGGTTGGTTGACTACTGAAAGCAGACGGTTTGACGGTTTATTAACGCATCAAAATAATGACATATATGATGCGTTAAAAAAAAACATTAAATTTTAGGTTGGAAAAAAGAAAAAAATTTGCATGCATCTCGAGACGACACGAGATTTTGAACCATGATAGGAGATACTTTTAGCTCTAACTTGTTTTCAGGATGAAACTAGATAGTACTAATATTATTAACTATGAAAATATATCATTTAACGAGAAACTATAATTTTGTTATTTTTTATATTTAATTTTCGGGGATGATGTTTGACTTTTAAAATGTGATTTTTTATTATAGAAATGTGATGTATGTGGTAGATCAGTTTTGTTAGTCTTGAAATGTAATGATTGAACTTGACTATGAAAATATGATGGTTGCCTAAGTACATTTGAAATTTGAGGTAAATTACATAATGTTACTATTTTCGTGCCATTGAATATGTAATAGCAGCAAAAATGTGAAGGTCACTCGTAGTCTAGAAGGACATAAAGCAAGTTTATAGCATAATTGAATTATGGACTACATATGAAGCACCATTTTTATAAGAATACATTCTACGTTACACGAACTGGAGTGAAAAATAGTTCTTGACGGTCTATAAATAATAAAATAGGTAGTATTATTGTATTATATGGAGTAGTCTTGGAATATAATGACTATATATATCCAAGTATTGAGTATATTATGAGAATTGAGATGTATGAATTGTGTCAAGTAATATGGGGAAAATCACTCCACAACACTAATAATACTCTTAAGAATGAATCACACAATCTGATGCGAGTCCAAGAAAATTGCAAGAAATGAAAAGCTAATATTTACGGAGCTAAAAACATGGGGATTTGAAGAGAACTTTACGGGTAAACCATCATCCTAATTCCCGCTAAATTCAAACAAAACCACTAGTGTAAATTTAGATATTTCCTCTCATCCATTTGTGCAATTGCTCTTGGCTACTTCCTGTTTCAAGATAATAAACCATAACCAAAAACAGGAAAACAGAATTTACAACATTTTTTTCCCCTTAAGAGCTTTCTTGAGGTGAGCTCGTTTTTTCCATCTTCACACTCATCTGTATTTTTTTCTTTTTTAAGTCATGATTGTTCATAGCTTTATTTGGCTAATTCGGGTTTCTTGTCTCGTATTTATAGAGTAGCGTGAAGTATAATATATACACCACTCTCTCAAGAAGGTGTTTCGTATCGTGGCTCGTTAATATCTCGTCTCTTTATGTTATTGGAGGTGACAAGGCTATTTTTGAATAATGGAATTGTAGCTTGAGGTGAGGATTTATATATACATCTTATTTGTCATTACTTGTTGAATTCACAATGCAATCGGAAAGATATGTTGCATATATTGATTCATTTCGCAGTAGTATTTTCTTGCCGATCATCTTATGTGAAATTCAAATAAGGTATACAACACAAATTGAGATAAAATTACAACGTATATGTGATGTATGATAATTTTACAGTTCGACTGAATACGCAGCTTCACTTCTTAAGGTATAAGTTGTCCTGGTAATGGAAAGCTTGAATGAGGCTCTAAATGTGATCAAGAGACCTATCAAGTATCATCTTATGCAATAGGACTAAATAGGCAAGCCAATTGCTTGAGAAACTTACAATTAAGGTATCAACTATGTTTTCTTAACACATTTATATATGGTATAAGTATTGTCATTTAAATTGAGTGGTGAATAGCCTAATTATTGTGTTAGCTTACCTGTTTTACCTTTTCATTGTATTACAGTGATTGAGCTTGTCTGGAAACGAATGTAGCCTTCTGAGCGATAGTTAGTAAAGTTGTGTTCTGTTGAGGTTGTCTCTTGCACCGGGTCATTCGACATGGCTGATGTTCCGGTATACATAACCACAAAACGAAAACGTGGCAGACCACGCAAGGATGGCAATTTTTATAGAGACCACAACTTACAGTCACCGGAAAATAGTTCTAGCATAGGGAAAAAATTGAATTTCCACAAACATAACAATACTTTTGAAGGCATTGTAGGGAATACGGTTTATGGTGTCATTGAAGGTTCGTTCGACGCTGGATATCTGATATCTGTAAAGACTGCAAACAGTTGCATTCCTTTCCGTGGCGTGGTCTTTCACTCGGAGAAAGTCATTACTGTAACACCTGCAAATGATATTGCTCCAAAGGCTAAGTTGTACCAAAGAAGAGAAATGTCTGTTCCACTTCCATTATATAATGCCCAGAGTCGGTTCAGCAAGACACCTCCCATCTCACCTTGTGGCTCCAACACGTCGGCTCCATATGTATTTGGCAATCGTTCTGCATTTTCTCTCCCTGGAACACCGGTACCAAGGAATGTTTCATGTCCTAATCTGCAAGCGAATGTTACAAAGCAAGGAGTTTCAAGACTCGGAATAAATAACAACTCTCAGTTTGGCCACATGATGGATAATGTTGCGATATTAGAGCATGATGAGTTGATGCTTGGATCGAATATGAACAACATGGCAAGTACAAGAAACATGCTATCAGACTCTTCTTATAAAACAATAATCAATTGTTTTACAGGCAATGGTGCGAATTTTGAACTTGGGTCAAGTGTGTTGATGCAGAATAATCTACAGGGCTCGAACATAGAACTTAGTAGCAATTTGTTGGCAAGTTCGCCCCGGGTTGCTGCATTTGGAATTCAACAGAATGGGATGACTGTCAATCAGAGTGGATGGCAAAGAGAAATACAAGCTATTCAATCAAATGTGGAGCTAAATGATCAATATCATGGTCAAATGAACAACCTAGATCTTAACTTCCATCAAACTATGTTCAACAATCAATCTCAACATGGAGTGCAAGATCAACCAGGTACCAATTTTCATCAAGTTGATTTTGTTAATGACAACACAAGGTGTCAAAGTTTGAATTCACCTCTAGCTTCAGTTATGCCAGAACATAAACCATTGGAAGAACTTGGCACTAGTGAAGCTTGTGTAGAAACAAGTTACTTGGATACAGATGAATTTAAGAGCTCGAACCCATTATGGCCGCAGAGCACAAAAGATGAAACTAACTTAACAATTTTAGAGCCAAGCGAAAAATATCCTGATCAAGATGCAACAAGCTTACCTGAAACCGATTCTCTATTCAACCCGGAGATTGCCAGCACACAACCTGAGCTCGAAAGAAGGCCTGGCAAGCAAACGGCATGTTCTGCTATTAGCATTACCGACTTTGATTACGTTATGAGTGATGTCGTCCCGTCTTCAGAGTCTCTTAGCTTCCATAGCCAGGCGGGTGAACAAGTTATACATGAGGAAGCCAATGTGTACCAATTTTTGTGGAAAAAATAAGATTTTAGTAGTTTTGAGTAGTTTAAATGACAAGTCAGGTGTTGATGCAGTGAATTTTTTTCTCGTACTATTATTTTGTTGAACAACTCAAATTGTACATAATACTTTGGTTGCATTCTAAATGATTTAATTACTCTTTTCACTAAGAAATGTCCACATCGATGCATAAACATGCAAGTTACTAACCAAATCAAAGCATGCATCACTAGCAACTTCCAGTTAACAAGCTATCCATAGCCTTTTCTACAATACAAACGATGGTTTGGGTTTGTGTATAAACATCAAATACCAAAGGTAACCATGTCACCATTAAAGCAGTTAACTAATTCATCCTCTGTTTGAGAGCCTTACCAATTAAAGCAGCAGACACCAAAGCAAATAAATTAAGTTACCAGTAGTGCTCACGAAAATATACACAGTAACTCAGAAAGTTAAAAGTGGCCCAAGAGCTATCATTTCATAGTTCACATAGTACCTACCAAATACTATCACATCGGACCAATATAGTACCAGCAGCCTCTCAGTGAGATACAGAAATCAACAATTGCACCACCAGGATATGTCAGCAAACTCGATATCATAATTCTATCCTCAATTCGACAAAAGAAGGGGAAACAAAATAGCAGCCAAATACAGTTTCGGTCTCATGCTCCAAACAGAACACAACAACAGTCGGAAAAAAATTACAATGATTGACAGACCAACAGTAGACAGAGCAATTCCATCCTCATATCACTTACAGGTATGACCAGATGCTGTTAATCTCTAACCCTGGAGCATCACTGCAAAATAGATTCTCTTACAATTTAGATTCGATGGTAATAGTAATAAAGCATACTATATATGTGTCCTACTGTGTATACTTCAAAATATGATGAATTTAGGAATAAAACAACTCTGAACACAAAACAGAGAACAGTCAATATAAAAAAATCACATGACAAAGATGGCCCAAGCTATTTGAGACAATATGGGGTTTGGTTGTAACATATCAGTGATTACTCATAAGCAATAATTGTTTTAAGAACATGCAGATATATTATATGTACCTAAAGCTGCTACATCATCTATTGCTGCTGTGGTGGTGGTTGTGCATAACTTCCATATCCAGGATAACCTGCGTAGTACATACTTGGATCCTGTGGTGGTGGAGCATAGCCATACTGTTCATATCCTGGGGCAGTATATCCATGATACCCACTAACACCACCGGCACCACTGCCATATGATTGGCTCGATTCACCCTGTTTATTTGAAGGACTACGACCCCATGACAGACGAATGCTCTGTCCTCCCATTTGTGTTCCACTTAACATTCTAATAGCTTCCTCAGCACAGCTTCTGTTATAATAGACAGAATAGAACAATAAGAAACAGTGTTCTCTTACTTCACCTAACACAGAGAGACAATATTACAACCATATATATTCCCAATTTACCTATCAGCAAATTGAACAAATCCACATCTTTTGCCCATAGGTATTTTTACATGAAGGAGCTGTCCATATTGTCCAAATACTTGCCTCAAATATTCATCTGTTACATTAGAATCTAGATTCCCAACAAACACCTGACAGAGCATAAGATTAAAGATTGTTAACACGCAATACTTGAAAGGAGAGGCAAATAAATTAATTCAATAGATTCACTAACAGTAGTATTATTAGGGTCATCCTCACTTGGAGCTCCTTGTGAAGTCGGGTAAGATACTGCAAGAATTAAAATACAAAGGTGAGAATTAAGAAAAATATATCATGGGGGTGGAGTCATTGGGAAGTGAAAAGAAACAATGTTTCCTCCCCTGGCTGAAACTTTGAGGTAAAAATAGTATGTTCTTTCAGTTCCTGTTTTCTTATCCTTATGATGAACTGTAGGTTATAAAAGGAAGCACGATACCATAGAGTCATAATTCCTATTGTAAAGTGATATGGATTGTGAAGGTCACAAAAGCCACAAAAGTTCCAAATATGACTGAAGTAATACAGTAGAAAACCCTTAAAAGAATACAATATAAAGGAAAAACTAGTTATAGTAATAAAAATCCACACTCTCAACTTAGGAATACTCTTTTCAAAAATCTCTATTTAGGCATAAATTCTTTATAAAACATGTTTGTCAGTCCCCTACGACATCAAATGTAGAAAGTTTATATATGTGACAAAACTAAACAATCAGAAAGCAAGAAAAATGTAAATACACAAAACACTGTACCTAAGACATGCATATTAGAGACATGAGAAAGTAGAAAACAAGGGGAAAGGAAATTGTTAAAGGAAAAAATAGTACAGCAGAGCAGTAGAGCATACACGGTGAAGGATAATACTTTGGCAAATGTGCCAGGAAGAATTAGACTGGTAAATGTGACAGCCAGCAGCGATGTACAAAGAAAGATGGAGATCAACAGGTTTTGCCATATCTAGGGTTTCTGTTCTGCCCATCTCCTTGTAGTAATTTGAGCACCTTACGAAAACTAATGTAGTCTACATTTGCTCAATCAAAGAACAAACATCTCATTTCGTTGACTTCTTTATGCTATGTTTGACCAAAAATTAATTTTAAATCACACCGGAGAAATAACTAAGAAAACAATACTATAAAGTAATAATGCTCAAGTCTTTAATAATATTATTTTATTAATTAATATTCCAGAATTGTTTAGGATTAATTTTTATTCAAACAAACAACAAAATGAAACAGCAAACTACTGATCGGACGGAAGATGTACACTAGACTGCAAATTTAGGTAAAAGGTTTCTTAACATGTATATTGGGAAATTTAACCAACACTGCAAAACCCACCGAAAGCTTTGCTTGAGAAATTGCAAGATAGAATGTAAAAAAAGACAGAAGGAAGAGAAACTCAGGCAACTGAGTGAAGAACTGGAAACAATAACAGCTTAAATCTGTAAACAGTAAGCAGTATTCACTTGCCTCAAATTATAACCCAATCTCCAAGTTGAACCTTATCAAACACAAGTCATTCAGGTGGTAAGTGGGAAAAGAAAAGAAACAGGACAGCTGAATCAATTTATGTATCATTCCAAGGTAAAAATGAAACGCTAGCAGAAGATGATGGGTACTTATAATTGGCTGAATATAAATTGCAGAATTCAATAAAGATGATGAATATGAAATTGGCTCGACTTGGAGATAAAGAAGTAAAAGAAACGACAGCAGATGGGAAAAAAATAAAGAAGCTTAATTTTGGTTATATAATAAACGCATGAAGGACCAATAGTAAGCAACATTAAGATAAAACTGACCTACACAAAACCAGTCATTAAAAGGGTAATCGATTCAGCCGATTTGGCTCCAGGACCCTTATATGATAGAGCCTCCCACCCTGTTTTGAGACAACCGGAGTGTTTTATGAGCGTGTAGAAGTTTTAATACTAGAATACCTAATTTTTTTAATACTTAAAGGATAGGTGTATGTCATGCTTATTTCCGATAAGACAAGGAAAGAATGAAATTATTGGTCAACAAAGAAAAACTGTCCAGCAAAAGTGCAAAACATCCAAAAGCAAAATCTGGCAATGCATGGCAACTGATAAGCTAAGAATAAAACCACCAGAAATATGAGTGCAAGAAAAATGTAAAGAGTAGATACAAGTCGAATCTCAAGTAACCTCAGACAGATAGAGCATACCGTCAGTCTGGCCAACAGCTTTCTGTTTGTTAGCAGCCGGACCAATTCGCATTTGCCTAGTGGAGCAAAACCTTCCGTTCATCTCAGTCATGGCACGTATATGCTCACTTTCATCACTAAATCTAACAAAGCCATAGCCCTTTGAGCGTCCTGATATCTTATCTGTGACTACCTTTGCACCCTTGACAGAGGTATAAATGGCCCTAAATGTTTCTTGGAGCATGGAATCAGTAACATCTCCAGCCAAGTCTCCAACAAAAATTGTGAAATCAGGTCCATCATCGCGTTTTTCACCTGTACCCATAGATGCCCAGTTCAATCGGAACGGTTGCTCAACACTCGGCATCACGGCGCCATTATAGGTTTGCAGGTTCTGCTCTGCAGCAGCATGACTAGCAAACTCAATAAAGCCATAGCCTTCTGATTGGCTAGTTTGTTTATTACGTATAACTTTGGCACCAACAACCTAAGGGAACCAACAAATAGATAGATAAATTAGCCTGTTCTCTTGGAGCTTCGAAAAGAGGTGAATGCAGCCACAGCATCTAAAATTTCAACCAGAACCAACATGTAAAATAAACTAACAGGATGAGTCATGTGAAATTGCAACGGAGCAGGGAACACTGCTTCTAATGGCCATTCACACTTCATGTAATATATTGTTGTGAGATAAAATAATTATATTGTGGGAATTAGATCTTCATATTGAATCACAACTTTCAACGAATAAGAACATGTTTGAACCTTTGGCCTATTTACTTATTTAGTGACAAATATAAAGAGTCTTGTCGTAAAAAGACTCTTCCATAACTCATCCCTACTCCAAGAGGATAGAGATAAAGACTAAATAAATCAGTTTTATCCAGGCCAGAGTATATTAACTTTTCAAAATGCATTCCAACGTACTTGCATGCCATACATTTCTGCAAATACTCGTGTGAAAGACATGCTGATGCTTCTCAAAATTAAGATGATATGAAGGACCAACAAATATGGGCTAGCACGTCCTTACATATGATATCCGAGTTTGAAACAGAGCACATCGTTCTACAGCTCAGCAACGACTAACATAGCTGCTAAGATTGATTCCTACCTGAGAAACCACTAGAACTAAGTTGTGGTGAAACTTGCCCATTCCAACACCACACTACAGTCACTAAGTTCCACTAGCTAAAATATCTTTACCTTCAAGCTTGGTGTACTAACTAGACATGCAGATATATCAAGTCTTCATACTTCAATATTCAAGCAGGTAAAAGACATGATACCTTCAGCATACAATTAAATCAAGCTACCGACTAACCGAAGCTAAAACACGGAGTATAAATCAATCGAATGAACTCACAAACACCAATACTAGTACGAACAAATTGATTGCTAGAATTGCTAGAAAATCTCTAAAACCGGAACAACAGTTCACGTAATCAAAAAGCTAGATACCAGAACAGAGTATAATAACTAAGCACGACGTAATAAGAGAGAAGATAGGAGAAATGGAAACCTCTCCAGGAGCGAAGCAGTTGAACAAGTATTGCTCGTCCATCCAGTACTGCAGATCTCCGATCCAGAGGCTTCTGATCCCGTCCTCAGCCACCTGCTGAGTCTGAGACGCAGCGTATTGCTGGTGCTGCTGCATCGGTGGCTGTTGAGGTGGTTGCTGGTAGTAATAAGCAGCGGCAGGGTTCTGAGGGTGCGGCGGAGGAACCTGGTATTGAGGCGGCCATTGAGGTTGCTGCGGTGGTGGTTGTTGCTGGTAATGTGGTGGAACCATCGAATTTGGATGCTGCATTATCGACGGTTACTCTAGAGTCGAGTGTGCAAGGAGATGAAGAAGAAACCCTAGAGTCCGATTCGATTCTAGCTACAGCAACTGCATAGAGTTTACCAATGTTTGACTTTAAACCGGGTTTATATATAGTGTACTTACTTCGTCCCAATTATTTTTTATTTATCGACTTGTAAAGTTCGACTCCCTACAAATGAAAAAGGGCGAATTACAAAAAATACCCCTTAAATATTCGCGTATTTTACTTTCGTCCCTCGATCTCAAACAATTACACTTTAGCCTCTGTCGTTGACCAACCCTCCAGCATCAGCAATTTTTCTGTCCTATGTGGCTTTTTCATTCGATTTCATTAAAGAAAAGAGAAATTAAATTCAAAAATTAAAGAAAATGAAAATTGTAATAAAACCAAAAAAAACCCTTCTTCATCAAACCCCTGTTTACTTCTTCATCAAACCAACTCTTTCCGCGAAATAATTTTCCCTTGCTATAAACTAAAAAAACCTCTCCCCCGCCTGACCACACCAAACGCCGTCGTACACGTCACCAATAGAAATGGGTGGAAACAATCGGAAAAAGCCGAACATATCTAGAGGATTCTCTTCCGCAAACCGGGACGTGTTCGTTGAAGGTTACCAAATCAAATTGGGTTTTCTGTTCTCGCACGTCACCAACATTACTGGGTGGAAACACGGAAAATGCCGAACAGATCTAGAGGATTCTCTTCCGCGAACCGCGGCGTGTTCGTTGAAGGCGGAGTATTGTCCAATTGGTCCCCAATCAACACTCCCTCTATCCCAACAGGATTTAGGGATCAGATGCATCAGGGCTCGCTGAGGGTTGGCACACCTGATCGAACCTCGGACACAGAGTATGATCAGAGAGACGCGATCAATAGAAGTTCGAGCATTATGATAGGCGAAGGTGATCTGTTGCAGCCTGAAAGGATTCAAAACGGCATAGTATTCAATGTAGTGAGAAGGGAAGTAATGACACCGTCGAATAGGAGTCATGATTCTGATCAGAATAGCTTGGCACATGATTCAGTTGTAGAATGTGTGCAGCTCGACTCTCCATATAAGGAGTTGGATGCGAGCTCTGGCTCTGAAAGTGGCACTCGAGGATGATGAGGATAGACAGGGCGACGTGGAAGAAATCGGGTCAAGTCAGTTGTAGGTGGCTGATGTTCTGGTAAAAAAGTATGTTTTTTTTATTAATTAACATGTCTCTATTCAGAGAATATAATCACCCATTTCGGATGCAAATCACCACCAATCTCTATTTAGAGAATATAATTACCCTCCAGATAAGGAGTTGGATGCGAGCTCTGGCTCTGAAAGTGGCAACGAGGATGATGAGGATAGACAGGGCGACGTGGAAGAAATCGGGTCAAGTTAGTTGCAGGATGATGATGTTGTAGGTGGCTGATGTTCTGGTCAAAAAGTTTTTTTTTTTATTAATTAACATGTCTCTATTCATAGAATATAATCACCCATTTCGGATGCAAATCACCACCAATCTCTATTCAGAGAATATAATCACCCATTTTGTGGAATCGAACCGTGACCTCATGGTTACGAGGTGTCTCAGCTTACCACTCGGCTACAAATGCTTTGACAATCTACAATGGTAAAAAAGTATGTAATGTACATGTAAGGTGTTGAATTTAAAAGTCATTGGTTTGGATGTCCTTCTGTAAATAATCACTAAATTGAATTTTATGTTATGTGTTGTTTCGATTTTAGTTTGATTGGATTGTTAACTCGCCTAATTGGTTGACAATCTGGCTAACTAGTTAAGTGGATTGTGGATTGTGTCTAGGGGAGTGGGAGTGCATTTGTTGATGGGAGTGAAAATCAGGAGAGGGATTCAGAGCAACGATGATTGTGTCTAGTTTTTTGAAATTATTTCCCTACAATCTTCCTGGATTGGCTTTCGATCCCGACGTTGTTATCTCCATGCTTCTACCACAATCGTATTTCCTACAAATTCTTCTAGACTGACCATTAGCCCTAGCACTTGTTCGAGATCACTAGAAGCCATAACTATTGTAGAAGAATATAGGGGAGAAAAAGAGCTTCTAACATGAACAAAAACAGCTTGAAAAGGGGTATAAAAAGCCCCAAAATCACCACAAAA
>JAYMSP010006408.1:0-11698 GCA_036897095.1 Plantago elongata | reverse complement strand
CAATAGGGTTCTATCTGTATCCACTTTCCCTCTTCTTTTCTTCTCTATGAATTCCTTAAACGAAAGTGAAGCCTCTCGATCTACCAATTCACCTGATTGCTGGAAAATCATCCACATCCCAGAGAAAGATCCTGTTGCAAATTGTGGCCGACTTCATTCCATCCGCCAGCATACAACATTGAAGGGATTTATTGGATTTAGCGAGGAGGATTCGATATCGATTTTCAAATTCATGAAACTTGCAGTTGATGTGGCAAAATCCGGTACATTTCTTGTCAATGCGGTTGTTATAGTGGATCCTTCCACTAGAAAAATTATTGCTAGCTCCCGTGATCAGGTCAGCACCCGATTTGATGCTAACAAAATGCAAGAAGACCCAAATCTGATATCGAAGAAGAAAGCTTATTGTGAAATTGTGTCTTGTTTGAATAAATTAGATGATTTGGTGCATCCTTTACGGCATGCTGCCACTGTAACGATTGAAAACTCTGCTGCAAGGGATAGGAGCCTTTTCCCAGTTGATAGACATAATGGAGTTCCGGTTCAAGGGGATGATCATGAGACGTGCTCTCAAATAGAATCTCCCATGAAAAGACACGAGACAAATACAAATGTTGAGGACGAAGAGACCTTGTATGACGAATGCTATGCTGCTGCAGGTTGTGACTCAACGAGGCCTTATTTATGTACTGGCTATGATATCTATTTCGCATGGGAGCCGTGTATTATGTGTGCGGTGGCAATTGTGCACCAGCGAATCAAACGAGTGTTCTTTGCTTTCCCAAACGAAAATGATGGTGCTCTAGGGAGTGTTCATAGATTGCAGGGAGAGAGCAGCGTGAATCATCAATATGCTGTTTCTAGGGTGTTGATGACAGATGCAGCGTGAATCATCAATATGCTGTTTCTAGGGTGTTGATGACAGATGCTTCTACTGTCTACGGACTAAATGGTTGAGTTCACTCAATTCGAATACGGAATCAAACATTCCGTAACTTTGTTCTGTTATAATCTTCACATGATTTGTTTCCTAAGTGTACTAGTGGTACAACTTAATTATGTTGTTATAGTTACTCATGCATCACATTTTCAAAATATGTAGTATGTACTAAATATAACCATTTAAATCTGAGGGATATACACAAGCTTCCATCATTATTTACAACCATAATCGTCTCCCGAATAACACATTTACCAATTCCAATAACAATTAGTCTAGTTTCGTTACACAATCTCTCTGTCTGATCAATGTTCATGAGTATCATATAATAGGAGTGCTAACATTTAATGAATTATATGATTTGGTATGTCAGGCGCCTTAATAGTGTTTAGAAATTCAACTATGTAAACATCTTCTCTGTTCATAATATCAACAAAACATAAACCAGAGTTAATCAACAAAATAGCATCAACAACTGAACTTGGAAAATAGATATTCATCTGTCAAGAGAAAACGACGCAACAGCCAACCGAACAAGAATCAGGATTCATAAAGCAATAAAAAAAAAAAAAACTGGACCGGACCTTAGCTTCTTGCTTCGATGGCGATAACTCTTGGAAGACAACTGGTCATCAAGCTCTCTCTGCGTAGCAGTAACATTTTCTCTTCTCTTCTTCTGTTCGGCCAATTTACCTTGCATTTAGTCGTGTGGTCTAAGATGTTTTATGGGGGGTATCCGTTCCCACAGTGAGAGCATGTCTGATTTGCGGTTACCGACGAAGTGGTCTTTGTCGTGGGGGAAAAATGCCTTGGATCGGGAAAGCATACCTTGAGCCTAAGTTCGTACCTGCAGAGCTAGGAAAGCGAGGTCTAGACCTCTTTAAGACCGGATTACCTTGAACAAACCGGGTAGTGAATTAACTCAAGCTTTGGAGCACAAAGAAAGTAAATATAGTAAGATATGGTAGGTGAATTATCTTCCAAGTGAAATAAAATGGGACTATATATAGAGTTGATTCGGGGAACCGAATCCCCCAAATCTTGGATTGTTGCTCGTACCAACACGTGGTCCGGATTATGGGTAGTCGTTCATCGTGCGGTCAGGCTCGAACCTGATGTAGACTATAGTCGGGGAATCCTTCCAGGTCGGATTTCTTGACTTATACCACCATCTGTACAATAGTCTATGGGTCGGACCTCCGAGCTATATGATACGAATTGGGTTTCTTTTAAGTTTGCGATCCCGGTTAAAACGGTTCTTTTCGTTTTATGTGTAATTCGTCTCCATAATCTTAGTGTAATTTGTCTGTCTGTATCTTAATTCTTTTGAATTGAGTGGGACTGAATTAATCTAGTACGCCGCTATAAAGCATGCACTAAGAGGCTTCATCTAGTAATAATTGTTTATAAACTTCTATTATGGAAGAGGTTTAATACTTAAGCATGAAATAAATATACTCTACTAGTAAAATAGGCCGATGTAATTTTTAGCGTACTGAATTAAATTATCAAGGATTAATTGATAAAGGTATTCTAGTTCAAGCCTTAGCTCTAGTAGTCTCTCTTAATAAAGATAAATTTCTATAATTGAAAGAAAATAAGAAGAGAATAGTACGTTGGTTTGCTTCGTGTGTGTGTTTCGTGTGTGTGTTTCAGTGTGTGTGTCAGTGTGTGTGTATATATCTCTCACTCTGTGAACAGACCCTTTTCTATCTACTCTTTCATCACTACTTTCTCACTTCTGAAGAGAACGGTATCCAGCTTCTTCTTTCTCTCTTTCTTCCTCCTCCTTCTTCTTATGATTTCCGATTTCTCTCACTGTTAACACTGATTTTTTGTTTTGCACAGGAATGAACAACATCATCATGCAAAAGTGTTCTGGGTGTGGCGAAAGCTTTCCTCCGACTAGGTACACAAATCACCGTGACACATGCTCTACAAAATTGGCAACTCAGAAGTAAATGAAGGAGAAGGAGAGGAAGAAGCAAGAAGAAAGAAGAAAAAGAGAGGGAAGTGTCCGAGCAAAAGAATTCCAAAGCGTACCGTCATCGTCACCACGGCTACCCGCGTTTTCTGCTTGTTTAGTGTATTCTGCCACTACTAATTAAGGGTCATTTTGCAAATCTATCTATGTTTATATTAAGGGAATTGATACCCACAAGGCAGATTTTGTTATCAACAGGGGCAATCTACCTTTGCTGATCTAAAATATGAATGATTTATGGTTATTATTATTTGACTGCCTGCATTGATACAAGATCAGTTTGAGAATTTTATATCTGAAATCTGAAGACCTTAATGGTTGTCCAAAGTCAGTCATGCTTTGCTTTGCACCTGTTTGTTATCAATTGCTGTGTACTTTTGTAGCATTTTGTTGAGATGACTGCATCACTTTTAATTGTTAATGCCTTCACTCTGATGTATGTACAGGGGTGCTTTATTTATCTTTTGTCATGGACGATTATAGGCTCTCTCTCTTGGTGTTTAATGTGTGATGTATGTGCTAAGAAGCCGAGTCAATGTTAAGTGAAGTTTTTATTGTTATTCTTCTCCTAGCAACAACAAATAGCAGGGGGTATGATAATCCAGGGTATCGGTAGAAATATGATTTGAGCAATAAAAACTGTAATGATGTTAGTCTGAGACGGCGTTGAGTATATATTCTCCACAGTAACCATACTGCTGTTTTAAAGTTCTCCAAGGGTCTCTGAACCACCAGATTGCGATTATTTAGTTGTGTTTCAACACCATGTAAGTCTTTAATGTTTTGAATCTTTTGATCATGGACGGAATGAACAATATCTCTCGAATATTTGTGTTTCAACACCATGTAATTCTTCAATGTTTTGAATCTTTTGATCATAGACGGAATGAACAATATCTCTCGAATATCTTTTGTGAGCATAGTTGTGATACAGAAAAAAGATTGATAATAAAATATCCTGATGCAATGGTTGGGCACATTATGTGTACGGTAAGGCTTTACATGTAAGAATTCAACTTACATCACTATTATTAGCCTTAAAATCAGAATAACATAGACTTGCAATCTGGCGTTTCTTTTGCAGATAATTTGGAACTCTGCTACTCGAGCAGAATTGCTGAATTTTGTGGAAGAGCAGCGTGCCAGTGTTGGTCCTGATGGTTCATCTGATGTAAAGGTTAAAGGACAATGGCAACTGAACTATATAGTGAACTGGTTAAAGGACGTATAGTTGATTGCAATGTGCCTGAACAGGCTCCCAGCCAGCCTGAAATGAGAGATGAGCCGCAGGTATATTATGTCGTGAACCTCAAATGCTGAAGAATGACTCAAGTTCTATTCCTGGTTAAATTTATCTACTATCATCCAGGTTGGGGATATCTATGTAAGGTTGTTTCTGAAAGACAAAATTTCAACTTAGAAATATAGTGCGGCTTTCTTGAGTGGTTACTGGATCAGTATCTTTCATCCCCATTGCCGCAACACATTATGATGGGCGAGCTGTTGATGCAGAAATACCTTTACTCCTTTCTGCTGCCCTGGTCGCTCTGCTCAGGGTTTACCGGCTCTTGCAGATCATGTCAGATATCTTGGATATATACCAAAACTTGTGTCTGCAGTAGTATTTGAAGGACGGAGAGAAGTGATGGCTTCTGAAACCTGTGAATCTGAAGATGGTTCTTCACAGGAAGCTTCACAAACTCTACAAGAGCAAGTGCGGCTTAGTTGTCTGCGCGTCCTATATTGAAGATCAGTGTGTCATTGTAGATCAGTGTATCACCATTTGTTTGCCTGCGGTACTGTCAGTTACGACTCAGCACTCTCTTGGCTGCCAATTACTCCGTACGCTAGCTAACTTCATAATTAAGTGCTTTGGTTTGGTTACACCTCAGTCCTTTAATTTCCTTCTAGCTTGTACAAGAACTTCCATTCAACCTGCCCAAACGAGCCCAACATGTATCTCAACATTTTGACATGTTCTAATATCTTCCCACTCCCTCTCACTATTTTCCCCAAAACAATATAACTCAGTAATTACATCATGATCAGAAACTGACCAAAACGCTTCCTTTAACAGAGCAATAAACTCATTATCCGGATAGAATGTTATTCGGGATGCAGTAGAATGAAACCCCTCGAAGTTATTAAATATACAAACAAAAATATTATAAGCGCATACGACATTACCAGTTTGCCTCAAGTAAACGTACAAGTCTCATATATAAATTACAATGTTGTCTCACAAGGCACATCATAGATAGAAAATTAGCAACTACAGCTTTTCATGATAAGTGCAAGCGGACATTTACACATTGAAATATAACCGTGGTATATGATGACAAATATTACCGCATAACTGGATCTTTAATTTAATTTAACAATAAACTACATCTTAGGAATGAATTATAGCATTAGGAAATCGCGATAGCACAACTCTGGTTATAGTATAGCCAATCTATCTTCTTTGTGCAATCTCAGCACCTGAAACTTGGATGACCAGTCAAACACTCAATTCTCCAACAGAGCTTCTAATTCACTGGCATGAACCTCTTCCAGGCTTGATGGACTCCATTTTGGGTTCTGACAAATAACCAAAGATGAATAGGGATGGAAAAAACATGATTTTTAATCACAAATGGCCTGTAGATAGAAACATTTGACTCTCTAATGAACTAATTTTAAATCGGTCTAATATGATATTGCAGATCCATGATTGATTGAATCTTTAAATCGTTAAAGGACAGGTTGATTGTTGGGTAAGGTGCGTTTCGCCCTAGTATATACTTCGATTAAAGACATTTAATATGGACAAGTAATGATTAGGAATTTAGGAATGCAAATATCGAAGAACTTCAAAAATAGAAAATATAGAAAAGGTATCAAAAACTTTCTTTCCATTCTTAAAAAAATAACTTCTAGAAAATATATAATAGAAATAACATTAAAATTTTTAAAAATTTTTACACAAACACAATCGCACTATTTGATACAGGAGCCGACTTAAATTGTATAAATCGGGCATTGTACCTAAAAAAATTCAGGAAGAAACTAATGAAAGGCTTTCAACAACTAATACTTATAAACTAAATGTTAACTCTAAAACTGATGCATTTGTATTAAACAAAGGAACATTACTGAAAACTTCTTTTATACTTGTTAATGACATACATCATACTGTTATCTTAGGGACACCATTTATAAATCGTATCACCCCTTTTGATGTAGGAACAAACGCTATTACCTTCAAAACAAATAATAAAACATTAAAATTTGAATTCTTAGAAAAATCAAAGACTAGAAATCTCAACTTAATTAAAGCATATTGAATTCATGAAAATAGTATTCATAATCTTATCCAAGAAAAGCATTTTCATTTAGAAAATATTAAGAAAAACATCTGCATAAAAAAGGATCGAAAAACAATTAGAAAATTCTGACGTTAAAGAAAAGATTTCCAAACTTGAGAACTTTTTTGAAAAGCAAGTATGTTCAGAATTGCCAAATGATTTTTGGGATAGAAAACAAAATATTGTTGATCTTCCATATGAAAAACAACTTTACTGAAAAACAAGTTCCTACTAAAGCTAGCTAGACCGACCCAAATGAATCATGAGTTAGAAGAACACTGCAGAAGTGAGATCAAAGACCTGATAGATAAAAAGTTAATCTTACGTTCTGGATCACCTTGGAGTTGTGCATCCTTTTATGTTAATAAAGCATCTGAAATTGAAAGAGGAACACCTAGATTAGTTATTAATTACAAACCTCTTAACACATCTCTACAATGGATTATGTACCCGATTCCGAACAAAAAAGATTTATTACAAAAGCTTCATTCTTCTTACATATTTTTCAATATGAAGTCAGGATTCTGGCAAATACAAATATCTGAAAAGGATAGATACAAGACTGCCTTTACCGTCCCGTTCGGACAATATGAGTGGAATGTAATGCCATTTGGTCTTAAAAATACACCATCAGAGTTTCAGTGTATAATGAATGAGATCTTTAATGATTATTCGAAATTTTATCTTGTTTATATAGATGACGTGTTGATATTTTCTAAAACAATAGAAGAACATTCCAACCACCTAAAGACTTTCCTTTATGTTACCAAATAAAATGGTCTTGTAGTTTCTAAGTAAAAAATGAGTATTTTTCAAACGAAGATAAGATTTCTAGGTCATTATATATTCCAAGGAACTATCACTCCCATATAAAGGTCTCTTCAATTTGCAAATAAGTTTCTAGATAAAATCCTTGACAAAACACAATTGAAAAGGTTTCTAGGTAGTCTAAATAATGTGTTAGATTTTTGTCCTAACATTAACGGAATGGCAAAACCCTTACATGATCGCCTTAAGAAAAACCCTATACCATGGTCTGATAAGCACACTGTCTTAGTCAAAGAAATTTAAAAAAAAATTAGAAATCATGTGTCTTCATATAGTTGATCCCAATCAACCAAAGGTCGTCGAAACCGATGCTTCAGACATAGGCTACGGAGGGATATTAGAACAAAGGTATGAAGGAAAAGAGTATGTTGTTCAATTTACCCCAGCACATTAAAATTATACCCAGAAAAATTACTCTACGATTAAAAAAGAAATTTTGAGCATTGTTTTATGTATTTATAACTTTCAAAGTGGTTTGTTAAATAAAATTTTTTTACTTCGAATTGATTGTAAAAGTGCAAAGAAAGTCTTACAAAAGGATGTTCAAAATCTTGCATCAAAACAGATTTTTGTACGATGACAGGCTATACTAAGTATATTTGATTTTGATATAGAATTTATTAAAGGAGATACAAATTCTTTACATTACCCGTGAATTCCTTCAAAACAGAACAAATGTTGCCGAAAGATAAAGCAACAGGGATTATAAGCCCTGAAAAATCTATGAGCTGGTATGATGCAGTAGTTAGTGAAGAGAGTAGCCAAAATACTTCACCTGTATCTAACCTTCAAATGCCAAAACAAGAAACCAACCTTAAAGAAAGACCGGTACTTCATGAAAGCCTCTTAGACTCTCCAGAGGTCAGAAAAGCTCTACAAAAAAATCCCAACCTGAAAAATCACTCAAATCGTTTGCACCGACAAACTCCTACCAGATTATACCACAAGCAAATGCCCAAAACCTAGCAACTGTCTCATTTATCCAAAAGTCTGAATATTTCCTAAAGCCCTCATGGAAAAATATTGTAACCAGGATCTACTCCTACTAATGACCCTTGGAAGGTTTTAGAAGAAACCTTTGGGAAAAATAGGTGTTACAAACCAATTAAAACCGAAAAAATACCAGAGTTCTACCAGACAATCCTTGAAAATATCGGCTCCGTCAGCATCAAACACAAACTATACATACGAAAATGTTTCAAACCCATCCTGTAAAATCCTGAATAACATTTCACTAGGAGGATGGGCTTATGAGTTAGACAAACTGATCTCCCTAAATCTTGAAAACAACCACAAGCCATTCTACAAAATCCTCTATAATTACTGGGACTACATGCAAGCTTGGTATAATTGATGCTTTGTCCAAAGAATAAATAAAGGGCATACATGGCTTTTCTACTTGAGTTAGTATACTATAAGGTAAGATTTCATATAGGTATGGAAAATCAGGTTCAACATGATAAACCCAACCATCTGACCGTATGCGCGATTTTTTTATGCACCGAACGCAAAAACCAACCAGACCGGTTGCCTATAAATACCCCCAAGAAACAACCTAAAAATGAAAAACAGAAAAACACACACTAAAACGTGCGACTGCGTGTTTCAGCCGTTTTCTCTCTTCGATTTCTCCCTCTCGCCGGAAAAACGCTGAATCAACATACATTTCTCTGGATTTCATCATCATAGCTGCTATGGAGACGAATCAGGTAACAAAAAACCATTTTCACAAGTATTTGTCCATGGCTACGTTCAAATCTAGCTTCTATTGTGTGTTTGTGCCTGTTTTAATGAAAATCATGAGCAATATAGACTCATATGTTGCATATATATGCAGATCCAGCCGATGCAGAGGTCAAATCAACAAAACCAAAACGAGGAAGAAGAAAACGACTCAAATGTTGAAATAATACAAGAATTCGAACCATTAAATAAATTCTGTACGTTCCTGTTCAAATATTATTGTGCTTTTAAGCTTCTATATTCATATTCCAGTTTATTGTTGTTAAAAAATGAATTTATGCTTGGCAATTGATGTTTTAGTAGGTTGCAGTGTATTTTTAGCATAATCCGTGCCAAATATAAAAACGTACGTCACTGTTTTAAATTGTAACATTGTTTATGGATCTTATAGTCTAAAAACCATCTATCGTTATTTTAACATGCTACGTTGGATGTATAAGCACGCTTTTTACTATTTTACAATTACTATATTACTGATTTTAGATTCTAATGTGATTTCAGCTGCAAAACATTCTTAATCGTAGTTTTATAAACATTTGTGGTTTATTTAATCATATACATTACTGTTTTAGCCTCATGATATAGTTTCAAACAACAAATGTTGCTAAAATGTATGGTTGTAGATTTAATCACACGCTTGTACAATTTTTATGATGTTTGTTGTGATTTTAGAATATGCTAAGAAACTCCTACTTTTATTTTAGATAAATGTAGTTTAAATCAATCATGTATGTGTTTTAACTAATGATGTTGTGGTTTTAAAGCTTCCGTTACAGTTTCAAAATGTTACTTCTAAAATGCATATTTGTGATTTTAAAATGTATATTTACTGTTTTAACTCTCTTCGTTGTGATTTTTATAGTTCCTGTTACATATTCCTATTCCTGATTTAATATGCCTAGTTGTGGTTTATATAGTTTCTGTTAAACATTCTAAAATCCTAAGGGGGGTGGTGAACCCCTAAACCAACTAAACATGAAAAAACACACACTGGAAGTTTTAACGTTATTGTAAATGTTCTTGTTAATGTTTTAACGTAATATAGGGTAGTTTTAATCATGTTTGTTAATGGTGTGAACAGGAATAAATGATCCTAGATCTCTAAAAGGTGCAACAACAATTACATGGGAGGAGTTGCTAGAGATGTATAAAGTACACTCAAATGAACTGGGACTTGCATTAGACACACCAAACGAGCGTCTGATATAAATATTTTATTATTTGAGACACACCAGAATCTATGAAATTTACATTCATGTATGACTGATTTATCATTTTTAGACTTGATTGTTGATGTTTTAATGAAATATGATCGACTTGTTTACTTAAAATAATAAATATAAACATAATTCTTTATTCTTTTTTACTCACAACCCAAAATTGTAAATGAAATCTTAAAACTCTAAAAAAAAAAAACATACTTAAAACTGTAATAAACATGCTTAAAACTGACTTTCACTTTTTTAAAATCACAAAAACTGAATTTTTTAACTCCCAATACAAAACTGTAAACGATATCTTAAAACTGTAAAAAAACATTCTTAAATAAAAAAACTGAACAATCTGATAAAATATAGTTTAAAAAGTGTAACTTAGAATCTTAAAACAACAATATAATTATTCACAACAACAACGTACAATTTAAACTCCATGAAGAGAAAAAACAAGACCGGTCAGACCGTAAGATGAGGCAAAAATCGTGAGCAACAGACCAGACCGCGAAAATAGTTGATTTTCCTATTTTTATGAAAAATTTCCCTTTTCTAAGACTTTGGCTTTCTACTTTGATGCTGAGACTTGCAATCCAAGTAAATTCTTAAACCACAGGTTCAAATTTCGTATGACATGTTCCGACAACAATACCTACCACCTCCAGCAGAATGAAGGTTCCAACCGATTATACTACTATGTTCAAAGTTTTACTTACCATCGGTTCTCAATTGGACCTTAGAAATTGCTCAACAAAATTTCACTGGTCAAAACTTTCCCCTAGTTCAAAGAAGATTTAGAGTAATATGGTGGGATAATTTCAATATACCCACAAGTATCTTGTCACATATCATGCAGGTCTGGATACACAATGCAAATGCCGCATCAACAATATCAAAACCAATCCAGGCAAAGACTCAGATACCGACGACATCAGAATTCTTAGCATAGAGGACACAAATGACAACACTACTGAATGCAGCAAAATCTCCTGAAGAAGTACAAGCCATCATGTTAAAGTTCATGCTGAAAACATCAACATCTGAAGACAAAAAATCTCCATCAAGTTCTGAAGACAATTCCTCCGACACTGGCAACGACAACGAGCCCCTATTCGGAAACAAAGAAATTTAAATTATAAAAAAATATTTATTGAAAAAAGTAAGTATTCATTCCCGAAAATTCTATCAAAAAAGTATGAAAAAGAAAAAATTGAAAAAAGCAAAAGAAGAATTCTACTTGTTCTATTATGGAAACATTACTATTTACATCTATTCATGACTTCCATTTCTTTTCTATAAATAGAGTATGTTATCTATTACAACACACACTTGAATATTCAGATAATTCTCCCTCTTTGTAACTCTCCCTTGTAATTTTTCATCCCTTAGCAAGATAACTTTGTAAGCCTTAGCCTTTCTATTATTGTACTTTTCCTTTGTAAACCCTTTAGTTCAAATTTCGATCCCAATCAAAATCAGTAACGATTCACAAAAGTTGTATCTCAAAATTCCATCATAATCAAAGGTTCGATTTAAATTTCAGATTTATATATATGTTACTGGTCGGCTAAGTCGCATTTATTATTTCTGTTTTAAGTTTTGTTTTCCTAGGACGGCTAATCCCATATATATATATATATATATA
>JAYMSP010006407.1:0-11700 GCA_036897095.1 Plantago elongata | reverse complement strand
CTAGAAACATTGTATTTTATATTATAATATATAGTTTTTAATGTCATTTTAGAGTAGACGAATTTTGCTCGTCTACACTGTTCTTTGATGAACTATCATCGAGTGCATGACTGTATTATGAACTACAGGTATGAGAAGCTAGAAGGAAATGAACTTTCAGGAGCTGATGTTGACCACTTCGTATTTCATTCTCCGTACAACAAGGTAATGAATTAGATGCTGTTTTTGTTTTCTATTTATCTGCACTTTATTTCCCCTTCTCCTTGTCCAAAAATATGTAGTCTAAAACCTTTGAAGTAAGAGAGGAAACGTCTTGCATGTAATGTAATGAATTATATCTATATAGAAATTTTAAGAGCAAGGAATAAGTCTTGTTGTGATTATTGTTTCCTGTATACAGGACTTGTATAAGTATTCATTTTTGTACATCAATTTTTTGTACATTTACTAGACTGATACATAGCCACTAGACAATAACATATGGAAGGAGGTAATATCATGATCCAAAGCTGAAGAGGTCAGTCTATATATATATATATATATATATATATATATATATATAGCTTCTAATTCACCTCATTTTCTTCCCCTTCATATTTATCTATGTTGCTTGCTCTTTGGATATTCAGTTTGTTTGGAATTGGTGTTCTTGTCTTTGACAATGGGTTTGATTGAATGATTTGACTTCTCTTATTTCGATCAGGGTAGATCATGGAATGAATGTGATTCATTATATGGTACAAATTCAGTGGTTAGAATTGCTAATGCAAGATCAAATTTAATCAATGATAATCATCATCATCAATATCATCCTACATGCTTGGCGATATCAAAGTAAGTTCTTCCCTATCTCTTTTCTTCTTGTCTGCATCCGGTCCCGCTTGTCTATGTGAGTCAGGCTTCCCTCTTTCCAATCACCGAGCAAGACATACCAAGTCTGGTTAGCCTCTTTTATGAATTTGATAAGTGAGAAAGGAGTAAAAAATATAATTTCACCGCAAGTTCGAGTGTTCGTACATTCTGGTGGTCATATATGATGCATTCACTATTCACGTCCACTTAGGTTGTGACTTTGGTTCTTAACATGTGGTCATGTGAGTATTTTGTTTGGACAGGTGGAAGAGATTCTAACCTTTGACATCATACATGAATGGAAAGAAAGGGATTAATTTCCCGACGAAGAGAGACAAGCAGCTAGACGTAGCTCTGGCTTATTTTGGTATTCATTATAGATGGGAAAGATAGTGTAGGTTTTTATATTTTACAATCAACATGTGATATAGTAGTAGGTTTTAATGTTTTAAAATGACCACTTGATATAACTTCTGTTTTAAAGAGATGTTTAATTGATATATCTTCTCTTTGTGATCTTTAATACTAGTATTGGCACTCTTTGTTTTCATGTATGAAAATTCACTTAGTGAAATTATGTCACTAGATATTTGTTCGGTCAAATGTATCATTACTCCTCTAAAATGACATATCGTGACGTTAAGAAATTTGGCGCCATAATGGTTATTGTGACTGCAATGTTGGTCACGAAATACATGTATACACACGCAATATAGCCTGGCTACAAGAACTTATAATTACCTCCATTCGGCATCACTATAATTACATATTATAACCCTCATAAAGGTAGTTAATTTAGTTATTCGGTTTCACGGAACTCTAGAAATGCCACCAAATTAAGATAGCTATAGTGACACGTTAATGGTGACAATATATCTCTATCTTCACGCATTACGGTGTCATTACATAACTTTATAATGATGCCTAACCTATTGAAACCCCAAACCACGTCACTATAGGATTCTTTTGTAACTACTTCAGGCTTCACTAAATCCATTTTTTCTAGTAGTCGAACTTCCTCACTCTGATCTCGTTCCATGGCATCTCTTCTCACTTTTACTTCAAAATCAAGCCATGTTTTCACATGTGCAGGATTCATCATATGTGGTCTTCTTACTCTCCATGCCATCATTTGATTGAAAATGAGATCATGAAATTTCCTATTCAGCAATAAGTGTTGGAGATCCATAATCCAGTAGCCATTCAGTTGCCTTATGCATTGATATGCAGACTGGTTATCATGAGTCTTGGTGTACTCAATATAGGAGGTAGATCTTCAGTGGTTGATCTCCCCCTTGCATTCCTTCTTTATCTTCTATTCATTATGGGATTCTCCCTTAATGTGTTTCTAGTGGGGCTTTGACTTGAAGAACCACCTTGGACAGATTTGGTGTGTCCAGATGTTGTTCTGGCAGCAAAGGGTCTTACAACAATTAGTTCAGATACCTCATCAACCCTCCTTCTCTTTATGTGGAGAGGGTGCTCATCATGATCAGTGACTTCATCTGTAGCGCCCCGTCCGAGTGATACCGCTCGGATACCAACCCTGTGGGGTCCCCAACCGCCCGAAGCGCGGTTGATCGATTAGTGCCGGATAAGGGGAAAGCCATACCCAGAATATAAAACAAACTTATTTATTAACACAATATTGATAGACTTGTACAAAGGTAGGATAATTGCTGATACATTTATTTTCTAAACAAACAAAACGTGGCAGCGGAAAAGGTCTGGTCCGGTTACTAAACGCATGGTCATTCTACCCGATCGTCTACCCTGTTCTCGCAATCATTACCTGGGGAATGGAAAGAACAAACATGACAGAGAGGGTAAGTCACAAGACTTAGTGAGTAATATTTTAAAACAAACGAGAAAACAAACACGGACACTAATTCAAAATAGAGTTCACTTCGGACAGGAAAAACACAAAACACTGATCACGCAAAACAGATTCCCGATCCTGGATTTTCAGAATTTTCATGAAACAGATACCAACCATATAACTCCCCTGAATGGCCACGGAGGGCAACTTGACTACCTTATTACTCCTTCGAGGAGCGACCTCGCAGTCAGTCAGACGACATGCTTAAGTCCATGTCGGCCCGGTACACGGAAAGATATCGACCACCTGAGCCAGTGATACCGTTGGGGCGTCCGGGGGTCTGTGGGTACAGGAGATGTAGCCAGACCGTCGGTCCGTTCCGCCCGGCCCCAACTATACCAGCTATCCCTGGGCCCAATCGAAACAGTCAAAACGGACCTGAATAGCCACACAGGCGTATCACAGGATGCCACTGAGGCATATCACAGGGTGCCGCAGAGGGTTTATCAGACAGATTACCAGGATCAGATCAAACAGACAAAACATAACACGTACAAAGGACCTTATGGTCACCTATTCAGAGATTCCAACAAGTGTTGAACTGGCGATCACAGGACTAAACACAATTACAAAGTGGCAGAACACGAGAACAGTCACGGGTGCCGAGTGGCAGGTGACACCGACAAATAATATTGCCGAAAGGTGAACAATACAATCAAGTGTGACGAACAACAGGTATCGGAGGCAAACATGGGTGCCAAATGGCGGACAACACATCAAACAGAATGCCAGTTGGCAGGTAATAAGGTCAAACACAAGAGCCAGATGGCGGTCAACAAAGGTAAACACAAGTGCCGGGTGGCGGGTGGTCAAAGTCAAATCCCAAGTGCTGGACGGCGGTCAACAAAGTCAAATGCGGATACCGGATGGCGGAATACAACAACAGATAAGGGTGCCAAGTGGCGGATGACAAATTAAGGTCAAACAGCAGGTGCCGGTGGGCGGTCAGTAAATTAAAACCATTTTCGGAGGACGGATACAGAGGACAGACACAGGTATCGAAAGACAGACAGTAAATCTGAACAGACACATGACATCACATTCGGTTATTAAATCAAAAATCATATTAAAGGTCAGAGTCAATCAGAGAGTCAGCGAAATATCGGTACGATCGGATATTCTACAAGTCCTAAGGTTAGGTCAAATAGTACGACTAGGCGTAACTGAATGTAAAAGCTTAACAATAACAATATGAAGGCACTTATATTCCCCAGGGCCTGATGCTGAATAAATGCTCACTTGGAATGAAAGATAAGTGAGGGTCCTCACCTTAGTTGGCTGGTACGCTACGCAACTTCGAAATCCTGAAACATCGACAATACTACTTAACGTTTTACGCAAGAGTAATTATAATTTCCCATAAAATTTCCCCCAATAGCAATCAGAATAAGCAGCAATAGTCAGAAAAATAATTCATTAATATCTAGTTAATTCCATTATTTCAAGATAACATTTCTTCCTATGAATAGAAAGACTGCAATCACGCGTGACCTTATAATTTTCTAAACTAATAGAAGTTTCTTATAACAAAACAGTAATCAGATTCAGACTATAACAATTCTGGAGCATTTACACAGTATCTTACTCGAATCAATTTAAACTATTTCAAATGGCCATACAAGTTCCTCCGTACTATCTAAACATGGTTACTACTTCCTAGCACCTTGATTACTAACTCGACATCTTCCTCATCCACCAGCTTAAGCTCCTCTAATACACTTCTTCGCAGCTAGTTTCGCAATCCACAAATACACATCATTCCCAACGCATAACACCTATGCGCAAAATAAACATTAAGATGCTGATAAACAGGCAGGCAACATGACAGTATATATACGGCTTAACCATACGCAGTAAGCATTCCTAATGCACAGATGACAGAAATACGGGCAGCATGCCCGCGCCACACCACTTAGCACACGCACTGGTTGCAAGGCAGTAACCAACAACAGACTGACCGACATATAGCAGTTGACTTGACAACGTAGACGTAGCTTGCACCACACAGTAGCACAATACCAGATACGCACATAACATGTGGACTCAACATGAATGAAGCAACAAGTTACTTTCCTAACCATAGACGCGGCAGCACGAAACAGTTGAGCAGTATATACTACTCACCGTACTGCTTTGCTAACACAATACACCGGCAAGGTGCACACAGCTTGACCCAAGTTCGAATTTCAGGAAATAAACTCAATCCTAATCCAAACACTCGGACACAGTGGACAAGAACTGTCATGACCAGGATACGCAGACACATATTCAAGTAGCACACATACACCATTACACGCACGCAGGCCATAACTAGCAACCTATCCGAGAAATTACAACAATACGTAGACTAAGCAACATAACGAGACCGACATACAACAACTTAATTAAACTCAGCGGGCTAAATAATTTAAACAGCACAACGAGATCGACATACAACAGCTAAATTAAACACAACAGACTAAATAGGTGAACAGCATAACGCAACAACACAGCTTAATAATTAACTTTCCCACCCCAAAATTCGACTATAATCGAAAAGTAAGGGGGTACTAACCGAAGAGACTGAATAGACGAATAGGCGGAGGATGGCTGCGGGTAAACAGGGTGCGAGAGAGTGAGGCTGTGCGGTGGAGAAAAATTAATCACGCTATTCCTGAAATTCGATATAATCGAAAAGGGAAAAAGCTACTAACCGAAATCGATCGCGCGAGACAACACTCGTCCGGAAAGTAGGCACGGTGAAGGGGCGGCGATGAGAGTGAGCTCGAGAGGAGAAGAACGAGAGAGCGAGGCGTGGTGTGACGGAGAAGAAGGGGCGGAGCACAACTATTTATAGCCGGATGGCGGCCGGCCTCTCTTCCCTTCGGTCGACGCGTGTCCCATCGACTCATCCCTGGCGTCTTCTCCGGCTGACACGCGTCGACAAGCGTCACTTCCCCCGGTTATGTGTCAATGGCGGCTATGGTCGGTGCGGCGGCTCCTTCAGGGGGAAGCAACTCACGGTGGTCAGTGAATGGCGAAATGACGGGCTGTGGACAAATTGAACGGGAAGAAGAAATTGGGGAAGAAGATAAGTGAAGGGGTAATTTTGGTATTTTTCCATTGTATACACCCAGCTTCTTCTGGACTCCAAATGGCTCGTAAATAAATTCCGAAAAAATATGAAATCGATTCCCGAGCGATATTAAGCCGAATTAAAGCCGTATAAAAATTAAAATAAATATTTTTATTTATTTATTTATTTTTATTATTATTTTATTAATATAATATCAAGTAATAATTCAACGTTATTCGTAATCGACTGGCAGATGTGAGCTGACCACTAATATTCGAATTCAATCCGTCTCAAATTAATATATTTAAATAACCTGTATAGTTTAAATCGTACCTCAACCGGATCCGATTAACCGGGTCGTCACATCATCATCATTAAAATGACCTTGATCAAGTGGGCGGGTATCTGCAGACCTTTTTCAGATCTCACCTCCTCCTCCTCTTCCTTCTCCTCCTCCTCATCCTTCTCCTTCGTCTTCTTCTTCAGAAGCTTTATCAACTTTCCTAGGGGATTTGGTTCCCTTTGGATCTTCTTTTGCAGCCCTTGATCTAGTTAATGATGGTGGTGGTGGTAGACTTGAAGAGGTAGGAGGTTTTCTGATAGTTAGAGGTTTTTTTGCAAGCTGCTTCCTCTTGCCTGTTTCTCTTCTAAATCCTCCCCCCTTAGTCATTGATGGCTTTATCAACTTTCCTAGGGGACTTGGTTCCCTTTGGATTTTCGTTTGCAGCCCTTGATCTAGTTAATAGTGGTGGTGGTGGTAGACTTGAAGAGGCAGGAGGTTCTTTGATAGTTAGAGGTTTTTTTGCAGGCTCCTTCCTCTTGTCTGTTTCTCTTCTTAATTCTTCCCCCTTAGTCATTGATGTATGACTCAAACCAACATAAGCCTCAAAGATAGAGTCAAAATGTTTGCTCAACACATTGTAGCTTGGCACCAGCTTCTGGAATTCTGAGTGAAGGGAATCAAGTTGCCCAAGTAGAAGAATTTCTCTTTTGGAGATTTTCTCTAGTGGCTCGGACATCTTATCTACCTTTCAACATCATAGCTAGATTCCATTAAGGCTTTTTGAGTTGTCTCCAAGTCTGCATATCTCTGTATGGCTAAGTTTTTATGTTAGGAATATATGTTAGTATTTTGATCACTCAGCGCAATGACTTATCATAGTTTCATAAAGGTATAGAGCACTTTTGGTCCACTTGAACACTGTAAAGAGGAAATACACTAAGTATGATAGTTTTTAGAAACCTTGTAATAGGATGTTGGGTCTCTGAATGTAATTTTTATTTAGTTTGAAGAAGACCAAGAAGGAGGCATCCAAGCAAAGGAGAAGGCCTTTTGCATAAAGGTATCTGAAGACAACAAATAGAAGGAAAGTCTCCCAAATAGTTACTTTCAGAAAGCTATGTATAAACTTGTGTTTTGTTTACAAAACAAAGTTGGGCTTTTCTATTTTCAGGTCGGCTTCATACCGACCTACACACAGGTCACCGTTAGATGAGCTAGTTGTATGATCTTATAAATTATGTTATATTAATTATATTTTAATTGAAAATTAGGAATTTACCACTACAAGGAGTTTAATCAAAATTCCGTAAGCAGGATTTTATTATATATAAATCTTCCATCTCAATCAATGGAGAAATTGAAATTATCATTCCCCTTCACCGAATTCATCAGTCTCAGTCTTCTTCATAGTTCTTTGCTCTCTGTTCTTATCTGACGGAAGATGAAAATACTAATTGGGTCTACTTTAGGTGAGAAACACATGTACATAATTTCTTCCTTTGAGATATAAAACAAAAAATTGAAATGAGAGAAATCAATTATGCATATATGAAGACCTAAGAAATGAATATGAAAGAATGGGAAGATTCCCCGCCGATTAGGAAGAAGAAGAAGAGAATGATCAAGATGACTTGAGAAAATTCCCGCCGATCAGAAAAAGAGTCGTGATTCTGTTACAATTTTAATTATTTCCTAAAATTGGACAAATCTCATTAATTACGGTTGGAAGAGAAAATTATTAATTAGGGTTCTTCACTATCAATTGTTCTGAAGCGTTGTGATGAGCTGAGATTTGAGTTAACGTTGTTTAGTGATAAATTCGTATTAATTAACTATATATTTGTTATTAATTAAGACCATATGTGGACTTTTTACAAAATTAAAGTGGTTTTGTTAAAATTATTTTTAAAATATTTATGGACATTATAGTCAAACGACATTTTATATGATTTTTTAATTATTAAAAAATAATTATAATGTTTCGTACTATAAATTATAGATTAAATGACTTCGAACCAAAAGCAACGGATCAGATTGAAGTAAGTGACACATGTTGATCATCTAATGAAGACCTGTGTTCAGGTCGGTACGAAGCCGACCTAAGAAAGCTACATGCATCATTTTAGACTACATGACGAAGTATAGTACAGTGCATTTAATGCTCGACAGAAATGTCACTATCCTCTTGCAAAACTCTCTGAAAAGAAATATACGCGTGGGAGTACTAATTTCAAGATATGAACGGATTGAATTTGAAATATGTCTAACGCATACTATTCAAATGACTATCAAATTCATCTATAAATATCACCACTTAGAAGCTGAGAAATACACACGGACTCGAACTATGCTCATATCTACTTATCAAGCAAGTATTCTCTCTAGCATCTCACTACCATTCTCCAAGCTTTCTGTTGAGACAAACAAGCACGAGAATTTACTAGTAGTTTTTAGTGTCCTGATCCTTCAACAAGTATTGTAATTTGTGAAATAGTTGAATATGTGGATAACTATCTGAGATTCATTCTCTTGAACAAATCTCATAAACTTGGGTCAGTAAAAGAGCAAGCTACCATACATTGAACAAGTATATTAAGTAGTCTTGATTCTTCAATCTGGATATAACTGAAAAGTTATAAAGAAAAGCTCACTTGACAAACAATATAACCAAACACCATTAAGGTGTGGAGTTAAAGAAGTACTTGATTTTGGAAATCAAAGAATAGCTCCAAGGTTATCTTGAGTATAGGAAGTACTTGGCTCTAGGAGCTAGGGAACAACTCAGGGGGAACATTTGGTTGGGAACCATTTGTTTTAGGAATCATAGAATATGATCAATTGTAAGGTGAATTCAATTATATGTTCTAGTGGATTCTAGGTCTCTGAAGGCCGAGTGGATTAGTTGGAGGATTATGCCACCTCTAGATACCACTATACTTGCTGTGTCATTTACTTTCTGTATTTACATTTCAACAACACACACACACACACACACACACACACACACACACACACATTTACTATTGCAAAGCACAAACTCACTTATCTATCTCATTAAGTCTTCCGCTCTCTGAATTTAAGTATCAAATACCATCAAGTATATGAGAAATCTTGTTTATCGACAAAAGTTTAACAAGACTATTCACCCCCCGCTCTAGATTTTCCTTTCCCGTTATCTGGACCAACAAGTGGTATTAGAGCAGGATGTTCCCAAGCCTTCTGCACTGAACCTCGATCCCCCAAATAGGTAAAGGTTTATGTCGCTTTCCGAGGACGTTCTAATTTGTGTGTTAAGTGTGCATGTATGTCTCTGAGTGATGCTCCGATTCTGAAGCCCGAGAATTACGAGAAATGGAAGAACAACATGATGTTGCATCTTGAAGCCATCAGTGATGTGATGATCTATGTCATCAAGGAAGGATCAATCAAAATTAGACAACTCAAACAAGTCATTGGAGTGTCTGATATGTCGGAGAACCGCTGATAAGGATGCTGAAGGTAGTGACATTTCCACTAGTGATAGTGGTCGTGTTGCTACTGGTCATGTTGAATATGAAGACAGACTTCGTGAACTCTGGACATCGGAAGATGCTTAGAGACACAGGTTGGATCGTCAAGCTCGTAACATCATCATTCGATCAACACCTGTGCATATACAATGCAAACTGTGGTGTGCTAAGACGGCGAAAGTTGCCTGGCAATTGATTGAAGAAATCTATGTTGGAACTGAGAAAACCAAGGAAAACAAGTTCGAAGTTCTGAAATTGAAGTTCCAAAACTTCAAACACGGTCCCACTGAAACTCTGGAGGAACTTGATTTTCGATTTACTACTATCATGAGTGATGTGGATGCACTTGGAGAGAGTGACAGATTTCGAATTTTGAGAAGGTGAAAAGCACTGTCAGAACTTTGAACCAAAATTGAGAACATACTCAATATTTCTACTTCAATTAGGTTATGCCACAAATTACTCTAGTGGAACTCTTTTCACATTTAGCCACTGTGAACTATGAGACAACCCAACGAGATTTGGCTGCAACTGAAAAGTTACAAAGTGTTGCTCTAGTCACACAAGGTACTTCTGAGAAGAAGGATACCAAGGAAGTGTCTGAAGAAAATGCTATTGTTGTGCATCACATGAAGTAATATGTGAGCCAAGAGATAGAAAGGAGAAAAACAAAAGAGAAGCTGAAAAAGCATCTTGGCCCAAATTATCATCTGTACAAGAACATTCAAATGAACAACTCTGCTCAGAAAGCTGTAAGTACTGAAGTTGCTGAATTCGGAAATGAAATTTGCTTCTATTGTTAGAAACCCGGTCACTTCAAACATGATTGTCCTGCTTTCAATAAGCTTAAGACGGGTGACAAAAAGGAGAAAGAACTTTCAAAAGAACTCAAAGGGCCTTGCTCACTGAAGAGAGAAAGAAGATCAAAATTCAACTTGATGCCTTGGATATTGAGTCAGATTTTGATGATGAAGACTCAGATGACCTAAAATTGCCATCACCAGAATTTTGCGGGATTACTCACGATGTAGTCGACTTTGGCCAAAAGAAGAATGACATGTGTGGAGTTGCTGAGATTGTAGGTCCCGACATCTCCAACAGAGAAGAATGCCTTATGGATGATGTGGTAATAAATACATCAAAATTCCTATACTAAGAAAGTGATGATGACGGTATAAAGGATTTGTAATTAGTCAAGAATGAACTTGATCGATATGAGAGAGAATTCTTGGTTATTGAATCTAATCCAAGGTTCTGGAAGAATGCAATGAAACTCTTGAAAAAGAGGTTTCTAACTTGACCAAGGTATCTGAGAGAAAGGACGCTGAAATAGCATCAGTAAACTCTCAGATATCTAAGAATGAAAATTCTCGTGAACTAGCCTTGAATAAATTAAATGAAAAATTGAAGAAGCTTATTTATGAAAATGATGAACTCAGAAAGAAAGAGGTTTCCTTCAAATCATTTGTCAAAGCTAGTAACACTCTCACGGAGGTTCAATCACTTATGAGAGATCCTTCAGAGAAAGGAGGACTTGGACTTGATGTACAATCAAGTAGCTCTGCTCCTATGAAAAAGAGTAATGAGAGGTTGACCTTTGTAAAAAGTCAACATAAAGGTTCCAAAGAAACCTATAGCATTGGTCAGAAAGTTAAGATTCTTAACAAAGGAAAGGCAATTGCGACCAAACTTTTGAAGGAACAACAAGTCCCAAAGAAACTTGTGGAAAAGGTTTCTGAAAAGAAACATGATCCTCAGACTTGTGATTATCCACAATGTTGTATTACTAGGAAGGGAAGTATCGTTGGACTTGGTGTATTTCCCACTGTACCATTCTATGGATATAGGGATGATGCAGAAATGAATAAAGCTGCTGAAAATCGTGTTCAGAAAGCCATGTGTGCTCGAAACAGTATTAGCTATCGTGCTATGGGGAAGGTCCTCATGCAACAATATAAGGAAGTGTTAGGAAAATCTGTTAATATTTTGATCACTCAGCACAATTACTTAACCTAGTTTCAAAAAGGTGTTTAGTACTCTAGGTAACTTGACCATTGTAAAGAAGAAATACACCAAGTATGATAGTTTTTAGAAACCTTGTAATAGGATGTTAGGTCTCTGA
>JAYMSP010006406.1:0-11706 GCA_036897095.1 Plantago elongata | reverse complement strand
TTCCTATTTGATAGTGAATTGTTAATTTGATATCACAGATGAAATTAGAATGCTGGTTGTTTGCATTGAGCATTTTCTTGTGGCCATTTTCTAAAGTCAGTGTGAGGTTCTGTGTTTTACCTGTCGAATACGTTTAGGAGATGTTAATTGATTAGCAAGGATGGAACTAGAATGCCATGCCTTGTTCTGTTGGTATCTTTGGCAGTCTGCTTATTGTAGTATGGTGGATTGTATAAATGCTGAATATATACATATACTTGGGCTTGTGTCTGGATGATTGTGCTGTTGCATCTGCATATGTGCGTCAGTTTATTAGTATAAATCATACATGTTAGTTTTGTAGATTTGGATAGAATCATGATAGTATTGGAAGCTGTTATTATTGGATTTGCACATTTTGTTTCCGAATTGAGTATATTGAGTGGAGATATCTTACCATGTCTGGATATAACAGAAGTCTATATAATAAGTAGGTTAATGTAATTGCATACTTTGTATCTTTATGTATATATATATATATATATATATATATATATATATATCAATTTGATTATGTATGGAAACATATGTTCTTTGAACTGGATGGTATCATGATTACATGTTGAAAGAAGCTGTTATTAGTCCATTCACTCATTTTTGGTTTCTCAAATGAGTCTAGTGAGTGCAGGTGATATCTTTCTAAATTGGAACAGAATTAGACGTAGATAGCTGATTTCCTAGCTTATTGAAGTGACCTAGTGTTGCTCTTCCATGGCTACATGATTGTATAATATGTATCTGAATGTGTGTGTCCATCTGTTTGTATACAGTAAAGATTGAAGATACGTTTCTTTTATTTGGTAGAATCAGGATCATATACAGAAGCTGTTATTAAGTGGATGTTATCTCTTACCATGTCTAGAATGGAACGCAAGCCTGCTTATAATTGTTAATTACTGGACTTGTTGTTTCTGTATGTTTTATTTCACTCACAGCTCACTGCCTCAATCACCCACTGATATTGTTCTTTCCCATTACACGTTTCACTCTTGACTTCCTCATTTATAATCCTTCTATACCATTAGAATTCTAGACAGGATTCTAGGATTACCCTCTCAAGTGAAGATTTAAGTTCGTTTTCATTTTTATTTGCGGTATGTGGCATGCTCTTACCCTTAACCAAGGATTAAAATACTCTTTAAAATAATTCCCTGATCGCTTTGTTTGACATGTTCTGGGCTTAGGTTACTATTGCATACTATTAATATGCTGACCATCTGTGGTTATGTGTGAAGTATGCAAATGTTGTTTGTAATTAGCTTTTGGATTAACCTGAAACTTGCTAGTGCATGAGTTAGTCAAATAGGAATAATAATTGTGGCGTTGTGAATAAGTGTACCTCGTTGTAGAACTGTTATTATTTCCAAATAACTGATTTGATGTTAGGCATATACTCTTGAAATCCAGTCTCGTGCCGTCTTCCTTAGACCTGTATTGGTCGGTCTGAGTGTGTTGCCGTGTGTGTGTTGTTCTGTGTGTTATTGTGTATAACCTGAACATGAAAGTAAATACTGTGTTGTTTCTCCTTGTACCGAGTCAGAGTCTGTTGTCTACTCTGTTCGTTAATGCCTGCAGTGGAACTGTGTCTGTTGGGATCTTGTTTCTGTTGTTTGCTATTTAGTTTGAGAACTGACTTGGCCTATGTGTCAGTTCGGTGTTCGGGTCTGCCTTGCTTTGATTGTGTTCTGCTAGCCTCATAGGAAATTATATGGTTAAGCGTCTTCGTTCTTGTTTGATTGCTGCTACTTGTTATGATTGTTTTGGGGAAAATTTTACGGGAGTCTTATAATTATTATTGCGTAAAAGCTAAGTAGCATTATTCGTGCATCAGAATTCGAAGTTGCATAGCATATCAGCCCATCCAAGGTGAGTGATGACTGGCTTTCGGCGTCAGGCCCTGGAAAAAGTTAAAATGCCATTTTCCTCATCTTAAATTCCAGTATCTATTTCGGCTTCCTTATCTATCTCTCTAATGTTACTTAGGCTATGCGACGTCATATTGACTAACCCGACCCGAGTACTAATTGCGATTATTTGACTAGCGTGGAATGTCCTAACTGAATTCTGAGTGTATCACAACCCTGACTTGATATTCTGTTATTCTTGTTATCCCGTGACAGTGAATCTGAGTGAACCTGTTGAAACCTGAAATTCTAATCGTATCGTGATTCTGACTTGTTATCCTGCTAATCCTGTTATCTAGTGAAATTGCATCGTGATTGTGTCCTGTCATTCCACATGAACTGCATTGCACGAAAACGATTTTGAGTCTGTTGGAACCGAAATTCTGCACGTGTCTTGATGCTAGCATGTTAGGGCAGTCGCTAAGTGCCATGCGGAGCGAAGTGCTACACCGCGTATTCACGGTGGGAGCCACCACTCGAGTCCGTAGGGGCCACCTCTAGAGGACTAGCCTATATTGTTTAATGATCATGTCCTGTCATTTTGCATGAATTGCATTGCACGAAAACGATTTTGAGAAGCAACCACACACTACTTGTTTTCTGAAAATGAAATGGGGAAACCGTCTTGGTCGACAATGTTGTCATTGTGTTATTGAAGCTGGGTTATGTACCTTGCAGCGAATGGTGCTGGGTGATGTCACCTGCAGCGTTAAGTGTTCGGGCTCGTGTTTAAGTGTGGACTATTCAAACGATCCTTTTTATGGGTTGCGGTGGGTCGCTGCCCACCATTCATGCAATACCGGAGATCGCGTCTCCCCCTGTTTGACCAATACCTAATCAATTTGGTCTAAGCCCAAGACAGTGACTGCGTTTCAGTATTGTAAATCTAGCACCTTTCATGTGCTAAGATAGTGAAGTGATTGATTGTTCCCGGCTTTCCCCCTTGTTTTAAAAGTGATTGATTAAATGTGGAGTGATGCTGTACCGTTTATGTTCATATTCGCATTTCATGCATGCCTGATTATCCTCACTGAGTCGTATGACTGACCCTCTCTCATTTCAATAATGTTTTTCCCAGGACAAGAGCACGAGGAAGGGTTTGAGTAGATTAGTTGACTGACCGAGTGTAGATTTGTGCTACTACCATGTACTAAGACGTGGGTTCCTTTATGTTATCGAATTATAAATTATATTCGGGTTTGCAATAAATAGTATCTTTTTTTATATATCGAAGTATTTGGAAGTCGGCATACTCCTTGACGTCCGGACTAGGTCGGGGCCTTACAAAGTCTGTTTCAGAGGAGCTGATGAAGATTATTAAGACTCGTAGGGAGAGGGCGGGTGAAGGAGGAGAGAAGTGTTCGACGATGTTTGACTCGACCAAACGTTACTAACTTCGACGAGCTCAGGGTAAGATTTTATTTGTCAAGTATATATGTTATAAAATTGTTAATGTGTGTGGTATGTTAGCCACTAATTGATCGGATGATATGTTAGTCACCTTTGTTGTTAGTATATGTTGTAGGATTGTTAGTGTGTGTGGTATGTTAGCCTCTTTAATTGTTCGAGTGATATGTTAGTCACCTTTGTTGTTAGTATATGATGTAGGATTGTTAATTTGTGTGGTATGTTAGCCACTTTACTTGTGTGCGTGATATGTTAGTCACCTATTATGTTCGTATATGTTGTAGAATTGTTAATTTGCGTGGTATGTTAGCCACTTTAATTGTTCGGGTGATATGTTAGTCACCTTCTATATTAGTATCCATTGTTTTGATTGGACTTGTTATGTAATTTTGGCAGTAGAAAAAGTTTTACATCCCGAATCTCATGGTGAGGCGCATGTGGCCTATGTTTGAGCGTCTTGACTCAAACCAGTACAAAAATCATGTCGCTTCCATGAAAGCTAAGCGGCACACTAAGCCCGCTTACTTGAGTCCTGAAGAGTGGCCCTGCCGCACCACGTACTGGGATAATGTTCACGTACAAGATCAGGCTTACAAGAACCAGCAGAACATGTTGAGCGAGCCGCGTGATGGTAAGGGGATTGCAAGGCACCATTATGGGTCACGAGCTCCTGTCACAGATGTATGATGTAGGTATGTTTCCTTATGACTTATTACATGAATTTTTCCATATTGATGCATCTTTTTCAAATACTTGTTTGCATTTACGTTAGTCAGACTCGATTCACTAATCATTATGCATTTTGAATATTGTTCAGCAACTGGCTAACCAGCCAGTTACACTCCTTTAGCAATTGAGAAAGGGGGAGTCGAAGAATGGCGTTTGGGTGGACCAGAGAGCAGAGCAGATTGTGTACAAACCTTTCTTAATTTACAGTTTATGAGTTTCTTTTATTTACTTGATTAATTCTAAGATATTGATAACAACTTGCACTTATATATGCACTTGATTAAAATTGCAGATTGAGGTGGAGAGGAGGATCGCAGAGAGGATGTAGACCGATCAGGAGTTAACTTTTGAAGAGCAGGCCAAAATCTTCTTAGAGGTCAACCCACCAGACGAGAGGAATCGGGTATATGGTGTGGGTAGTCGAGGAGTCGATCTTGCGACCAGCTATTCCATTGGGTAGTCCTCTGCATCACGATCTACCGGTCGTCATTACACCCAGATCGAGGTCGATATAATTGTGACTCCTATCCAGAACGAGATTGATACTTTGAAGACTACAATTGAGACTCACCAGGCCCGTGTCGATCGAGAGAAGGCAGAAATGAGGCAGTTGATGTCCCTCATGTGCCAAGGACGTAATCCTGATGATGCCCTCCTTGTTCTTCTTAGTTCTAGCTTTTATTATCCGAATACTACTGTTTCTATGAATTCAACTCGATAATATTAGGATATTACTTGTGTACAAATATTTTTATTATATTCCAATTTTTCATTAATTTATAAACTAATGGTCTTTCTTCATTATAATTGTATTGGGTGACAAGCAGGTTAAATACGATCGAATTAGGTATTGATAAAATAAAATAAAAAAATTAAAAAACTGTCCAATTTAGCGACGGATAACACACTATCCGTCGCTAAAACCACGAATTAGGACGACATGTCATAATCCGGTCTAACGACAAATATATTTATCCATCGTTATTTTTAACGACGGATAAATATATCCGTCGTTAGAAGTAACGATGGATAAAATTATCTGTCGTTACAATATAGACAGGATAAATGTATTCGTGTCTAAAATATAACGACGGATAATTTCATTCGTCGTTAGATGGTCAACATATTCTTTAACCGTCGGTAGTTGTTTAATAAGTTCATTTTCATAATGAATATTTTATTCGTTGCTAGACGGTTTAGTGACGTATCGAAAGTGTTCTAGCGACGGATAAAAACGTGGCTGGAACCTGAGTTCTTTTAGTTTAGTTTAAGGAATTAGACACTGACCCACCATAGAAGGGCACGTTACATTTGTAATCGAAAGTTTGCAAAACTCATCCGAATGGGAACAATGTTTACATTAATTTGATGTTGACTGAGAGTAACTACTCACCCAATTTCCACATTACTTTTTTTCCATTCTTCACCATAACCTCTTCCTCTGAGATAGAGTGATATAGAACACATAGACTCATACCAATTATTGTCCTAAAAATAGTGTGGAGATGTAACCAATTTTCTTCCCTACTTTCTCCACTATAATTTCTAGGTTCACATTCCTTTTTTTGTACTTTTATTTTATTACCATGATTATATCATTTCACTTTCTTTAATAAAAATTATGATTCAATAGATATCATCCGTCAATTTTAAACTTTATATAGTTTGTATCAGCATAACTATGACTTTTTAGTTATGAAGTATCTCAAATTATAAACTATCTTATAAAATTCCGTCCTATAGAAGTGAAATAACTTTGCATTCTCAACGTCCCATCAAAGTAAAATAAATTTTCATTTATGACAATAACTTTAACAATACAATTCATTTTTAATTACATATTATTAGAGTTATGTATATTTTTTCACTTAATTAATATTTCAAACTCATTTTTGACCACAAACTTCTATACGGCATCACATATTTTTTTAAAAGCGTGGAAAATTAAATTACTTTACTTTTAAAGGACACAGTAGTAATTCAGTGCTAAAAGTAAATAAAAGTACATTTTGAACACATAGGAGTATAATCATACGATGCTATGTAGAAGTTAATTTTCTACATGAAATACAAGAGTTAATGTGTGACAGTGTTAGCATCATGTTATCTACTTATCTGTAACTAATCAGATATTTTCCTTTTGGAGTAAAGATGTATTGTATCACGTATGCATCTTCATGAAATTCATATATTTTTCACGATGTTGAGTGCCGTAATTATGCATTTATAGTTTTTTGTTGCAATCATACCTAACACTAACACTGACATGTCGTCATATATATCACTCATGATGCAAACTTGCTACAGCGCTCGGAGTAACTGGAATAAAAGACTTGCAATTGTAGAAATGACATGAGATAAGGTATAAAATAGTCCGTATGGACCCTGAATATATTAGTAGAGGATAATCCCTTTTTGTGACCGGTTTTCAGTGGATAAATTGAGTTAACATTCATTATCAAATAGGTTGCAAATGTATTATTGCCAGGGACCCCTCATTGGAATAATAGATCTTGAATATACTTTTTCTTAAACGTCTTTGATGATTAGAACCTCCAGTTTATGAATAGGGGTGAAGCGTCTTATCAATTAAATTGTGCTTCGTTGTTAGTATATTATAAATATTGAATGCTTAGTTTGTGTAACTTCATAACATCTAAAAATGCATCTACTGAATGATTATTTAACCATGTTTACGAATCATTTTAATATGATTGAGCGTATATCTCATTCTTCGTTCGGATATAGATGGGGACCAATGATCACACCTCTATTCCAGTTGTCATGGATGATCCGCCCGAATATCCATCATCGGGTCAATACCGAAGTTGGACCTTGGAACTATTTCCTCAAACCATGTTATCCTGAGTGCAGTTAGGATTGGGTGAATCTATGGAGTCGGACTTAACCCATACTCATCAAAATGGGTACAAAATGGGAAGTTTTTATTCCAGTTCTCTTTAAATACGTTTTGTTTTGGGATTAAATTAATACATGTGGCCTAAATTGAGACGTAGTATAATATCATTACTCAGGAAAATAATTATACCACCCGTGATGCGTTTGTTGAATCCGTGTATGGATTTCTCATTTCAGGTTGATTCGGACCACGTCAATTCATCACATTATACCCCTCCGTCTCGATTTGAATGTTCTAAACCGAACAAAAATTTTATAAAAAAAAAGTGATAGAGTAGGTCAGAAATTAATAAATTATAAATGTGATTGAATAAAGTAGGAAAAATAATTTATAAAGTATGAAAGATAATATATAAATTTTCTATTTAAGGAATTGGAACTTTTAAATTGGAATAATTTAAAATGGAAAGTGAGACTTTTAAATCGGGATGGAGGGAATATTTAGTGCTGGAGATTAGTTAAACGTGTCCATTTTATCACAAGTATTCAATTGGAAGCAAAAATACAGAAACCTGTATACAACGAAACCAGGCACCTAGGCTATGTTGATTAATGAGCGTTGTGAACAGGGAAAAATAGTAAAGAGACAAATGATTTTGGCCTGAATGAGTCTTCTCTTTCAAAAGTAAAAGGAGAAGTGAAAACATGACCTACTAATAAAATGGAAGTGAATGTTATATATAATTAGAGTTAGATTCATTTGAATGGAGTTAAAATTGATGTTTGATATATAATTATAATTTGATAGAGTATTGTGAATTTATTATATATATTGTGTAAGTGATAAATAATTGGTGTAAGTATGATGTGAATCCTAATAAAATTCGATAAAATAAGAGAGAAAATTGTAGTTTATGAATAATGTTTTTACTATATTGAAGAGAGATGATTCATTTGATATAATTATTGTATTTTGGTAACTTGAACAGTAGCCTATAAATCTAAAAATGTGACAACAATAACATTCTTCCAATTTCAATCTGATGTTAAATATATTTTGTTAAAATTTAATTTAACGGCTTACTTGAATGATTTGACACCCGATAAATTACTGTAGACATGAATTCTCAATTCTCAAGCATGCCAATCTATATTATTGACTAAGATTTTATTCCATGCTCTTTACATTATATTTCCACTTTTAAAAAGCACTTTTCCGCAAAAAAAAAAATACTGTTCCTTTGATAACTTGCGATATGAAGAAAAAGGTTGATTTGTACACTCCCAAATGATTGGTGGTTTGTCCCATAAATCCTTTTAAAATTTTCATGCGGCGAAAGCTCAGTGCTTTAATTCAATTTGTTAACTAAAAGCATTCGAATTGGTCAAATCGGAGTCTCACTTATAACATTGAAAGGTATGGTATCGACGGGTTAACATTTAACTTTTCAAATTTATAATATTTTTAATAAAGAGTTCGTTAAATAAATACGTATCTTTTTAAACAAATTAACTGAAAAGTTAATTGGTGATAAACTAATCAAGTTAGTTTGTTGAAAAAAAAACTACCTAACTGTTAATTATTCAGCTACCAGCTACATTTTCATCTAATTTTACTAGGCCTTATAACTAAAAGTAAAGAATGAAAGGAACGATTATAATACCTCTCAATTCTAAAAAAAACAAATCAAATATCACATATAGGTAATAGTTTTCGGTTTATTTGATGTTGGATTTTTCACTGGTGCACCCCTTACATATAATAATGCGGGATCCACAAATCTTTGTAAGAAGGGTGCACCAGAGGACCGACATATCCGAAAACATAAGTATCAAGGGGCTGAGTGGCATACTGTTTAAGTGTGCTTTGTCTTAATTATAGTTGGATTTGGACTAAATTTGTGTTTGTTTTGACATTTTATTGGATGCATTTTAGTTGTCATTTTAGTTTGATAACAATAACAAAAAATACAATTTATATTTTTTTTATTAATTAACATGAAATATAGCATTACAATTATAATTGTTGAACAAGACGAATTTATCAATCGATAAAAACCTACAATTTATATAAAAACCTACAAACCATCAAATCTTATTTACACCAATCATTTATCTCGTACAAAACCTATATAATAAACCTACAAAGTACAAACTATCACATATTAATTATATCAATTATTTATCAATTACACAACCTACATAATAAACCTACAAAATCATCACATCATACTCACACCAATTATTTATATATTACACAACTTATATAACAAACCTACAATACTCTACATCATTATAAATCTATATCAAACACTAATTTAACCATTTCACTATAATGTAATAACTATTCACCCATTCAAACGGGTATTATTCCGATTCTATCCCAAACGGTCACCAAGTTACAGGCATAAAACTAAATGCAAATGGTGGCATAGATAGTTAACAGTTTTCTTTTCTAAAAAGGCGTTGATGAAACATGGGATTTAAAGCAGGGGAGATCATCATAATGTGGCACTAGGCCTCACCAAAATCATTCATTACCTCAATGGGAATGAATATAAATAATGCATAGAGATTCTTTTGATAGAACATGATGTGATGCCATATGCCCACTAAATCTATCTCACTCAGCCTCAGCTCTTGTGGTCAAGAATAGTGGTACACTGGTACATATATTAGATTCCAATATATGCTTGCTGTTGTTATGATTTGCTAAAGTGTGTGCTTCGTTGGAGCCATAAAACCCTTGACACTTGACAGCATAACCTTTCACACTCGCATTTTTATACAGGCGTGTCTGCTCAAGGCCCCTCAGATCATGCCATATGCTCATTAACTTTCGGTGCCTCACCCTACAGCAATTCCTACTAACCAAATACCAACCCAACCTTGAGCACTTCACCAACAAACATGAATTGTTGGATGGATACATGGATCAAGCCATGTTTTTCGCATATGTTAGAATTAACTTTCTACATTGGATGATAAATTTCTGTATTTATCACAACAGCACTTATGATTTTAGCTAGTCAATGATGTTCTATTCAAAAGTTAACACAGCATGCGAAAGCATATTGAAGAATGAAGATCATATTTGTATAGCATGGCAGCAAGAATTCAAAGCAGTATATATTTGATGTTCCTAAAAAGTAAAGACAATGCACATGAACAGATGAACACATGTATCTTTAAATATATGATATACTATTGAGATACTAAACATATTAACAAAGGCATAAAGGGAATGCATGGCGAGTGGCGACCTGAAATCAGACTGTTTGAGCACTGGATTGCCTTTTGACAATGGATACGATAACAGTTACATCATCGAGCTTGCCACCGGTATAACCTGTATACCCAGCTGCCTGAGCGCTATCAGCAAATGGACTTCTGAAAGTTGTAGATCCACCAACATCCTGTGCCTTCTTTGCTAATAATGCCGCTATATCCTGAAACAAAAGATCCTCAGTGAGTATCTGTATTTCTGTATAGAAAGATTAATCAATAACATGTCAGTGCACTTGTGTACACATTGTTTTTTGTTTCCTTTCACTCAAGTGCAATAAACTAATTAGTGAACAAGTTTCACCAATATTCAATATACCTCCAACTTTAACTCAGCTGCAAGAGACTTCATTACTATTGACAAAATTTCTTGATCATATAAGTTGTCAAATAGTCCATCTGTCGCAATGATAATCACATCATCCTCCTCTAGATCAACGTCGTAGAGCTGAAGCACAATGACAAAAGAATAACATCAATGGAATATTTACTTGTAAAATGTATGAACTCTGGCTTCAAATTTGTTATGTCATTGATAGAACATACCTCTGAAACATGAGAAGGGTTATCTTCTTTTCCAAACAGCAGGGGAAAATGAAATGCATGGAGCATGGGGGAAGACCTTTTGTAAACAGTACCATGTCGCATTACAATGAATCCAGAATCTCCAACATTAGCCACATGAAGCGCCTGTCAGCAGATTCATATTCAGTTTGTCAACTACCCGCAGAAGTCGACTTGCATCATAAACCATTTGAATTTGAATCATGAACTACCAATGGACCAGGGGAAAAAGACAAAATAACGGAAATGAAGTGGCCTATCTAACAACAAAGAGGCAATATAAACTTGAAGAATTTGCATATCCAATATCAAAGCATAGACCTTAGGTTATCAGGAATACTGTTTGAAACTCTGCAACTTTCAAACTGGTTCCCATACCTCGTGCATAATACAAATACCAGGAAGGAAAAAACACATTGCTTTCCATTAATAGTACCTGACCATCAAAGTGACCAATCAAAACTGTTGAGTACCCTGAGGAGGGCATTTCAACAACACTGGCCATAAGCAGGTCCACAGGGTAGCTTATTGAGTTTCCCTTGCAATCAGAGGCAAGGTTCTCACAGTTTCTGATGAGTTCATGAGCATAAACTCCAGGTTTTCTCCCTGAAACAAGAAAATGAAATATTAATGTAACATTTAGACATTTACTGGCTATAATTTAATATAGAGATGATTGTATAGGATGATGACGGTAAAACAATTCTTAGAATTACAAAAAATAGACCTCATAGGTAAAGATTGTGATTGTATTATACCTTCGAGTGACCACTGAACAACCCCATCAGCCACGCCTAACCATGTTTGACCAGCGACAAAGTATGCATCCTCGCCACCTGCCAAGACCTGGAATTAATTATCTTTAATTACTTGCCTATAGTGAATGACCACTCTAACTATAGAACTACTTGTTTTTTTT
>JAYMSP010006405.1:0-11707 GCA_036897095.1 Plantago elongata | reverse complement strand
AAGGGCATGAGATCTGAGAGGTTGTTGATGTTTAGCGGTGGAAAAGGCGAACGGAGTAGCATTCTCTGGTGAAGTTTTGGTAGGAGAGAATGTGGTGTGAGTGGAGAAGAGAGACTGAGAGAGAACAGTTGACGCCATTGTTGGATTGATTGATTGTGGGTGAGAGGAGTTGAACAAGAACTGGAGTGAGCTAGCGGGTTTAAGAAGCTAGTGAGAGTAGGCAACGATGATAACGAGGTTGGGATTTGGTTTAAGATTGGAGACTTGAGTAATTTAGCTTTGTCATCAATATTTTATGTTTCTAGTCATTTTCATAGCTCTATGTACAAAACTACAGAATACAATGATTATTCCTATGAAAGAAGCAACGATAACATCTCCAATGTTTTTCTCCTTTAAAGAAGAGTTCTATTTGAATGATTTAAGATTAAATTCTTTAAAACCTTTAACCCAGATTGATAATATTAATCATACCGATCTAAAAAATTGAATCCCTTTCATTTAGTTAGTATTCGCATTACCTTCCACCTAACCAAAAACCTTGCAGGCCAAAGTAATCACCTGAATTGATTACATTACCTCCTCACTGTGTCTATACTCACCTGCATTTCTCCGGTGCGGATCACCTATCCTATAAAATACCCCACTATATACTCCATTTTTCTGATTGGTCCACTTAGGCACTATTAATTCAAATTAACTATAAATTAAAATAATCATGATAAATTAAATTTCTATATGCTATCTACTAAATAAGGGTGATTTTCATAGTAACTTTAAGTTCTTAACAATGTCAATCTCCATCTTCAGTTATTTGTTAAAATATATACCTTTGTTAAAATATGTTGCTATATATAAGGGAGATGATTTATCTAATATTTATGAAAAATATTTTTTTTAATTATGTTGAGAATTCAATAAGTGAAATTGAATTAATATAAGTTGTATGCTTTTTCTTATGATTGTGTAATTCACCCACCTCCTTGAATTAATTAAGTGATTTAGTTGTATGCTCTAAATCAATAATGTATTGATTTATATTTATTTTATTATTTTTAGTACATTGTATAAAAAAATACATTGTAGATTTGATGATAATAATTAAGTATGGTTACATTGATGTTACTTTGATTATAGTTAATTTGAATTAATAGTGTGAAGTGGTATAATTAAAAAGATGGGTATATAATGGAATATTTTATGGGGTAGTTGATCCGCACCGTAAATCACGGGCATTTCTCACCCAACAAAATTAAATAAAAATCTCACTAGTATTAAAAAAAAACCAAAGATAATATATCACACGCGGCTCACATCAATAGGAACAGTCAACTGTTAACCCCAAAAACCAATTAAAATCCAAAGAAACAAAAACAAAAAAAAACCCTCTTCTCCTCCACCAATTCTCACCGGGAAATCAAAATTAAGATCTGAACCACAACCATGGACCTCCACATCCACGGCGGATCCCCCTCCCCGTCCGCCACCTCCTCCTCTTCCTCCTCCCACCACCCACCCACCAACCACCACCACACCCCCTCCCCAAACGGCCACTCCACCGCCGCTGACCCAATGCACACCTGGTGGGAATCCATCTCCAAAGCTCGCACCCGAATCCACCTCCTCTCCTCCCTTCTCCGTTCCCAACCCGACGACCTCTCCTCCCTCGCCGACACCGACCGTCCTGCTCGCTCCCTCCTCCTCTCCTCTGCCGCTTACTCCTCTATCTCCGCCGCCATTTCCGCCGCTTCATCCGGCTCTTCCGACGATCCGCTCTGTCAGTGGCTGTACGACACTTATCTCTCATCCGATCCGGAGCTGAGGTTGATTGTTTTATCCTATATCCCTCTGATTACATCGACTTATCTCCGTCGAATTCACTACCCTAATTCCCCAATTCCGCCTTCTCTATCCGGTTTCGAGGCCGTTTTGTTAGCTCTGTACTCATCGGAGACTAAATCTAGGAACGGCAAGCCCTTGACCATTTCGATTCCCGATCTGTCTCAGCCCTCGCTGTACCACTCTCCTCGTGCTGCCTCGCCTAAATTGTCGAAAAATCTGGTAGAGGGCGTCATTTCGCCGCCTCTAGAGCCGCAGATTGCTGTTAAGTCGACTAAGCGTGCGTGCATTGTAGGTGTTGCTTTAGATTGTTACTATAAGCAGATATCGCAGATGCCGAGCTGGTCGAAGCTTGATTTCTGTAAGTTTGCTGCGGTTTGGGCTGGGCAGGATTGCCCCTGTACGTCTGAATTTGATGTGGAGAGTCATGAGAACGGGTTTGGGGAGGTTGGGATAGTGGAGGTGGATGATATGGGGTGTGAGATTGAGAATGTGGTTGAGAGAGTTAAGGATTTGGATATTGTGGATGGGGATTCAGGGAAGGATTTGAGGATTCCGTTACCGTGGGAGTTGTTGCAGCCGGTTTTGAGGATTTTGGGGCATTGTTTGTTGGGACCGCTTATTGTGGATGCGGTGAAGTGTGAGGCGTCATTGGCAGTGAGAAGGTTGTATGCTAGGGCTTCACATGACTTGGTTCCACAAGCAATTTTGGCGACTAAGAGCTTGATTCAGCTTGATAATAGAGCACGTGAGGCGGTTAAGACTGCAGCTATGGCAGCTGCAAATGGTTCAGGGTCGAATGTGAATACCCCTAGTAAAGCTAAGAAGCCTGAGATTCTGCTGGTTTCAAAATGATGGTGATGATTGAGGGGGTACGTGTGGTTTATTAACTTTGTTTGGGTTTTATTGATGTGGTCATTCGTGCGGGATTTGTGTAGATTTATGGTTATAATGCTTTACTATAAGTAACTTTTGTAACTATGATGAGTATGATTGTTTATGGGAAATGTCACAATATATAGAGCCTGTGCAATATCGTGAAGTACTGTCAATTTTGTACCAAATATCATGTGCTACTACTGCCTTCCGTTCTTCTTGTTGTACAGTTTTGTTCACCTTTATTCTTAATTGGTTTCTTTTTCTCAATTTGATACAAGCTTGTTGTTGTTGCTCGATTGATTCATTTGATTGCATCTATCATCAGACAACTTGCTTGTTTGGGTTGATTTTAAACTTAGCCCCTTCACGATTTAGCAATGAATGAGTCTGTCTTCAAGGTGGATGTCTGTTAAGTCAATTGTGTATTCATGTATTTGTTTCTTGATTCAGTAGGTTAGGTAAGTATGCAGTGAGTAAATTGTTAAAAGAGGTACTCAGAAGGTCAGAGTAATGACCTGTTGTTGTGTTACTTATAATCACATCAGTTATTTCTTTGTACCAGTGACTTTAAATCCTTGTAGAAGCATATAGATAGGTGGACAAGATTTTGTGGTGTTTATCTATTATCCCATCTGTTGATGTTTGATCCCCATTTACATTTATACGCTACTGGGGTTGAATGGAAAAGTTTGATGATGTCGGAAATTTAAGTTTATCATGAATGTTGATTGATTTCCAGCAGTATGTTATATGTACAACCATGTCCTATTAGGCATTAGCTCATAAGATATTAACACCCTGATGCTAGTTAGATACTTCTGGTTTCCAAGTTATCATAGTACCTGAGTTTATCTGTGTATATTCTGGTATTACATATCTGTCACTTGTAGGCTATAAATTATCTTAGAGACTTAGGTGATTTTAGCAACAAGCTAACTATGGAAATGATCCCGGATTTCTGGGAATATGACACTCTCATGCAAGAATATTATTACGGTACCATTTCATTCTTATGCATTGATCTGATGCACGATGCTATGGCCACAAGGTTAGCCAAATGATCTTTCTGTTGTGCCACCTCCTGAGGTGCTGCTTGCTTTCCCTGATAATGGTCTTGTTTACCTGCAGAATAATCTTTATAGGCATAGTCTGATTTCTAATAGTGTTATGAGGAGATAGTAAGGGCTTTGTCATCTATAGTAGATATGTGACCACGAGACTTGAGAAATTTGAAGTACAATGACTATAGGAGTTAAGTTTATATTTTGAAACTGAATTCAATCTTAGTTAAGAAATTATACTTAGGATTTAGAACTTAGAACCAGAGAGCTGATAATGTGTTGAATGCAAGTCTTCCTCTGATCTTCCATGAATCCTGGTTTTTGATGAAGGGGCTTGTCTCTGCAATCTATCGTCTTCTTATATGTGCACTGTATGAAAACTTTAAGTAATTGTCCAGTGAAAAATGGTAATTATGTACCCCTGTTGAAGTATAGACATGTAGTCTTTCTCTCGTCAATTAGTCGTCTTAATATGTTGTAAATGATGCACATATTAGTGCCCAAGGCCTCTGTTCTGCTTTGATGAAATAAGGTAGGGAGAATTTATTTACTTCTAGCTTTGACTAGGGCATAGGAATATCTGATTTTACTCAGTTGTATACTCTACAATCTACATGACAGACTTGGCAAATTTAGCTGAGTTAACTTGGGATATCTTGTACTACAGCAAGTTATCCATCAGAGTATCTGTGGATATGCTGTGATGAGTTAACATTGGAATTTGAGATGTTGGTGTCAACAATGCAAGCTCCTTTATAAGTTGCGAATGCGTATCAATAGTTGGCTTATGAAATGTATCATACTGCTTGGATTTTTCTCATAGATGCATACTATACTCTAACGACTGTAACCTGGCTGCTAGTGTTTTTGTTTACCTAGTCGATTTCAATTTTCACTTTCAATTAACATGCTTGTCTTTTTGTTAGCCTGATAACATAGTATAATCTGTACTCTAGTCTTATTTTTGTCATTTGCAACTTTAACTGATGCCATGAGTGAAGAGACATCATTGGTTGTAAACATGGAGATGCAATGCAATACTGCATTATGCTTTTTCACTTGAATGTGTATTGTCCATCCTCCGTTCTGCTAGGAACCAAACATTTGAAAAAATCACGGTTTTTAAGAAAATATGTAGTATGTATTAAAAATGAGTTTGAGAAAATATGTGTGGTGGAAAATGAGTTATATTGTGGAATTATTACTAAAAATGAAAAAATATTTTGTTTCTATTAATACGGAAGGAGTAACTTGTAAGGTTGAAATTTCACACATTTCTCCATTCAAATTTAACAACAGCTGTCTGACAAGACTGAAACAAAACAAACACCTACCACATTTCTTTTATCACCTACACTATCTCAACTTTTCACACTGGAAATTATTCTTTACGGATTATGTAAAATTTAATTATCAATTCCTTGGTATCTAGACACGAAAACCTTTCATATAACCTAATTAATCGCAGAGCAAACTCTACGAATCTCTCCATCTGCCCCTGTCTTCAACTCAACATTGCTCATCTTCACCATGGACCGTCCGAATTCCACATTGAAAGTCAGCCCAAGTAGCCCTCTTATCCCCAAGTAACGTTGAACCACTGTTCTGGTAGAACTATCATTCCAAAGGCTCTGGTCCGATTCAAGAATTCCACGACCATTCCTTAGGTTCGAAAAGAATGAGGCGTCGAACCTGTTTTCGCTCCCATTGTCTAGTCCAATTCGCCTGGAACCACCGCTGTTCTGTGGGCAAAGTGATTGAAGTGTGGAAAGGAATGATGGGTCGATGGAAGAGTCTGGGCCATTGGAAGTGAAGTTGTAGAGCCTGTAGTTAAAGAACTGGCAAGCTGAGGTACCAATGGTGTGTCCACCTAGGTAAAGATTGAAAATTAATATTAGTCGATTAACTTTACCTAATAGTAACTTTTAGATACGATAGAATTAATTTAATCACCATTGGAACAAATATTTACGTTTTCACGAGTAGTACAAACTTAAACTTATTGTTGCATGCTTACCAACAAGGGTGACAAGATCTTGAACGTTTAGCCCTTTCGAATTGAACTTCTGTATTTGCACCGCAACGGAATCTCTGAAACCTGGCAAATTTGAAGTTTCACTCGCCAATGAGACTCGTCCATCCCTCCGTCCAGTCGGCACTGCCCAACTCCCTCCACCGGTCTGTATGAACAATATATCCATTAGTTATAGACCGACTTCTCAATTGTACGTGGAGTACGATATTTGGACCGAAGACTCTAAAACATTTATACTAAATGATTGGAGAAGTAAATATTCAGAACTTACAACTACAACAGAGTCGCGTGCAGCAAGAGCGACGATATCAGCACATGAGACGACGCCAGGGCATATAGTTTCAAGCTGCGCCTTGGCATCATCTATCACTTCGTATCCTCTAAGCAAGAGGTTTGGCCCTGCAGTTCTCTCAGTGTTGGAGCCGTTAATTAGGATGGACGCATCGCACCCCTGCACAAAGCAATCATGGAAGTGCATCCTCAGTAACCCTGGTGCAACCGTAGGGTCAGAACTGAAATGTGATCTCACAGTCGATTGAACAATGGACTCAACACGAGGGCATGACCGGGAATAGAACCCGACCCGTGTGCCTTGTCCTTGTGCCAAGGCTACTAGGCTTGTGGAAATGAGAAGGAATGTGATGAGAAAGGAACATTGATTGAAGTGAATCTTCATTGTTACGTGATTTTGAGAGTGTGACAAGGAAGCTGCTCTTAGTATTTAGTTAAAGAACGGAATTGAACTTGTGATGTGGAAGGCTGAGTTTTAAAGATGCTGAAAGTGGAGAACAAAGAGGCATATTTATAGTTGGCGAGGGGCAAAAGTGAATAGCGATTTTTTTCTATTTTGGCGCTATTAGAAGACTTCAAACATATGTTGTTTTGAAATGAACGTGTTGTGAGTTCAATCACGCCATGTTAGAGTTGGTAAAAATATGATCTAGTTGCATTATAGTATATGCAAATCAAATGTATATGGTGATACTAAAGTGAATTGGAGTGTTTCAAGCTCCTAAAAAAGGAGAGGTAGAATTGGATCAACAACAAATATCAGGAAATGTCAATGTTTAATGCACGAGTCTTGGACACTGAAATTACAATGGAGCGGTAGGAAGTCGAATCTAGTAGCTGATAAGCTTGTGAAGATAGCTAGTTCGGGTATGGATGGTAAGATCTTTTAGGATACGCCACCAACTCAAATTGTATCGTTTTTTTAACTTTAATCTAGTTTAATGACATGAACGTTCTTTGACTATCAAAATGAAAAAAGAGAAGTGATCTTTTATGATTAAAATATTTTTTAAAAATGATATGTTTATTAGATATTAATATGTAACCACATTACAATACCTTCTGATTTATAATATAATTTTAAATTTCGAACACATAAAACACTAACATGGTTAGGTCGTAGCATCTAGTTCATAAACTTTGTAAAAGTTGATAAGTTGGATAATTGATCCTAAGTAATAACAAGGTAAGCACGTACCATTTGAATTTGAGTATTTTGATAGATAAGAAATGAAAACGTATTTGATTTACCGAGGATATATAAAAGAGAAAGGCTATAACTTTTTTTTGCAATGTTAAAAATATCACTATCGTTCGAATGCACACTAGGTGAGTTATATCGGTTGGTTCACCGGCTCAGGAGAATCCTAAGAGATCGACTTGGTGGGTAAAAGAAGCATTTGATATGGAATGAATGGTGGTTTTGGTTTAGGGTCATAGTATAGGAGAAAAGTAACAAAAATGCCAAGTTAAGATTAAATTGATTCAATAGGGCAAAGAGAACTCACGTGTTTCATGTACTTAGATTGGAAAAACCACAAATTACGTAAGGAGAACTGGATAAGGCTTAGAAAGTTTTCGCACTCGGTCATTATGAATGTTGGGGGTAAGAGTAAGACCAGACCAGTAATATATCTTATCCCATTAATTATCCTAATAAACTGTGTTGAGGTGTTACAAGGATATGGAATAATGTACCAAATGTCCATTATCCAAATTTGAAGTAAGATACGTGTGTATTTGTTTACTTAGTCATTGTTGGTACGTAGTATTCCAATAATAACAATAATAATGAGATGAGAGGTAGAGAAAATAGGGAAAATAATGCATGTCGGATGAAGATCTAAGTTGTGGGTTTAAGATAAGACATTATAAGTTACCGGGAGAAGAAGTATTCAAATCAAATCCGGCTGCCAGATTAATTATTTAAGTTTAAACCCAAAAGATCGATCGAGTATTCAAACACACGATTCGTTGATTTGATAATTTGGGGAGGGTGATTAAATGCTTGTATTATGAGTTGTCAATTTAATTTAGTTAGTTTGCGTGTAATTGCAATTTCATTGGTCTCTAATTCTCCATTTTTCTAGCCGCCATGCACCTGGATTATATGCACTATCCATCAGAGTCAGACTACCACTACTTTGATCATGGAAAATTATTATTAGGATGTATATATCATTCGTCTACAAATAATACGCGAGAAATTGCTCAAGTATGCCCGTAATTATATGCTAGTCAGGAAAATTGTCCATGCAATTAATATCACCTAAAAACTCGACCATATATATTTTAATAATATTATTTAAATTGCTTATTAACTCATATATTTGATAAGATATCAGTTAGTCTATTACACACATACTAATAGTCAAATAAATTTGACTAGGTTTTTTTTTTAGAGTGATTGTTATTAGACTATGATTTTTTCAATTGTATTTTAAACTGAATTAAAGTGTGGCATAAAATATAATTAATGTTATATTCTTTGGACTAAACTAAATTTTAACTTGAAAATGAAATTTACTAAACTAAACTGAATCGAAGTGCAATATACAATATAACGAAGCAGAGCTGAACTGAATTAAACTAATTTTTTTAAAAAATGAACTAATTTTCAGTTAAAAATAATATATTTTAATATAATTATCGTATTCTACCTCAAGATAAACATACATACCATCGCTTACTAAACAATTATACGTCCATAACCACAAGAAATTAAAGTTCACTGATGAATGATGAATGCAAGCCAAGGTTGTCATTAGTTGCTTAGATGGGAAGAAAGATAACTGCTAGTTTATCAGAATAACTAATTCAGGTCCATGTTTTTTTCACATATTTTTACAGTATCACTTCATTTCTGAAATGATAGATGATGTTAAATCTAGAAGATGGGTACAGAACCAAATTAAAGAAGAAAATGGAAAGTGCTAAAAAAGGAGAAACAGAAAGCCGAACCTAATTCTCATATGTTTAATCAATATTGACAAGGAACTTTCTTCATCTTTCACGGCACATATTGTACCTCTGGAATATAGACCCGATTACATGTCTTTCACTAAATGGGAATTCAGTCAATTCACTTGACATTATCCCGCATTATTATTCTGTTTATACTTTACATATATACATTCAAATGAAAAATGCTACATAGTGGAACCTAAGTGCTATACAGTTTCGCAGCCACATTCTGATGCTGGTAATCTTTTAATGGGTAGGAAGGATTCAACTCGATTTGAACTCCGTTCAGACTCGAAGAGTTTGATATATGTATAATACTAATATCAAACTTATTTATTCGATTGGAGTTTTAATTTATGTATGATACTAAAATCAAACTTATTTATTCGATTGGAGCTATTAATTAATTAATTAATAATGCATTCGAATTCGTTCAATTCGAAATCCAAATCAAGCTAAAAATAGAGGTCAACACAATCGAATCAGACATTGTGTCCAACTACCCGTACCGAAAATTAAAAAAAGTCCATCGTTTAATTTTCACACGTGCCTAATTTGAAAACGAAATTGCTGGGAGGGGGTGCTAGCATGCTGCTATTGGTAATAACGATAATTAATTACGAACAAGCTAGCGTTAATTAGTACTCTATGATTTGTAATGGATTTCGTCTAAGTGCTTCATTAGCTAAGCATATTGGGGAGCAAATTTATCATCTCATATAATTAGTGCTTGCTACATATCGTCATCTACCACTAGACTAGATGAAGTACATTCATTTTGACTATTTCTGTTGCAATTAATAGGCTGGGGCGAGGGACTGTTTATCTTACTACTGAGTGGTCATCTCTCCATTGAAATTGAATATTTTATTTAAAAGAAATTAATTTTAATTAAAAAATACCACTTAAATTCTATTTCAATTAGTCCCTAATTGTGAAAAGTTGATCTATATTATAATTTAATTTCAATTAAAAAATATCACTCAAATTATATTTTAATTAGTCTCCAATGGTCGAAAGTTGATCTACATCATCGTGTATTGCAAGTTGACTAAGTTAATCTTGGAAACGGGATAAGGTAAAAATAAAACTCATTAACGATGTCAAGTCATGTACGTATACATCAAATTGAAAAATACTACTCCATTGTGGTATCTGGAATGTTCAGAGCCTAATTCCATCGTGCATATGTTTTACGTGCCATTCGCCCATTCCTTTCTCTTTTTCTTTCTTATTTAACGACTTGTAATTTTCTAAGATATCGGCTACAGTTAAGATAAAAATATATCAACAAATATTATTAGAATGTAACAACATAAGTCGGTCTCTTTCTAAATTAAATATATATATATATATATGAATAAATCTTTGTATTTCTATTTCAACACACTTTTCATTATAAAAGTTAAATTGGTTCAACATCAACATGCATATCTTGAAGTACATATATCTTTGTTCAGAATAAACAAGAGCAGTTTGTACGAGCTTAGACTAAAATATCTTATATTTTTGTAAATAAAGTATAATGCAATTGGTAAGTCGCTTCTCCACCAATTAATAAATTGAAAGTTCGAGTCATCTTCGATAAAAAAGGATGTTTTATTTTAAAGAAGTGCTGGACAAAATACGGCAGGCAAATTAGGGAGGAAAGCACGATCACAGTATATGAGAAAAATAAAAACAAATAATTGCAGTCAAAGGAAGTGGATAAATGTATTTGGGCATGAGTTGACTCTGATAGTCAACACTCCATATCATACAAAGTCAATTTAAATTTGGCCAAAATGGGAGATCCCGCGTTACTACCACTAGTCCACTACTAACTACTACGTCTACGTGCACCGTCGCACCGGGTCATACGCTTTCAATTTCAATTGGTTTTTTTTTGCTAGTGATCAAACTCATTTTTGAATTCGATATAGCATAAAAAAATGCCTGTGGCTATATGAATGCAATACCTTATTTCGGGATAATAAAAAATAAAACGGGGAGAGATGAGTTTGGAGGTAAAATATAATAGTGGGTTGTTTTTTTAAATTAACTACCAGCTGAAAATAGTTTACTAGAAGGAATACATTACTTTCCACTACAATAACACCATACCCAATAGAGCCGTCATTATGGCATGGTGTGAGCAACAACACACCGTTGTTACTCCAATGCGCGTGTAACGATGCGTCATTAGGCAGTCGTTTCGTGTCGCGTTGTGTGTGTATCTTGGCAGCGGCTAATCAGCTCGAAAAATAAAAATGTAAAAAATAAATAAAATTACTAACAAGTTCGTCTATTCGAAATCTACAAATAGAGATTAATCTTGACTATTTTTTATCCATCTTGAACTCATTTTCACTCTTAATTAAACTTAAAATTGTAAAACAACCTCTAAAAATACAATTTTATTAATTTCAACTTCTAAATACTATTATAATATGTTAAATATACTTTTAGTAAAATAATTTTCTTTTAAATTTTAAACCTTAATAAATTATAAAACTATTATGAAATAAATATGACAATGAATGTCCATTGACTTCTCGAGTACTCCACTACTATCCTCACTACAAGAATAATTGATCACCCCACTAATTGTATGTTTTATTGTAAGAATAGACCCTTTCAGTAGCTGATATAAATAGTG
>JAYMSP010006404.1:0-11708 GCA_036897095.1 Plantago elongata | reverse complement strand
AAAAAAATTCCGTTAGAAATTGTTTCTGACGGCCTGTTTGTCACGATTTTTTTTCCGTTACAAATTTCGTTAGAAACCTCAATTTCCGTTAGAAATTCCGTTACAAAAACGCTGTTTTCTTGTAGTGTCAATGGTGTTATGTGTTGGGTTCTCCATTTCAGTGACCTGAGTCTGTCGGCGCCATGAAGCCTCATCTAAGGTATGAGCCTCACGTTGAACGACGAACTCCACTTTATCCTTCAAAGTCGTGTTCTTTGCGCGGACATCACGGTTCTCATCCTCAAGGAGCTTGATCTTTTGAGCGTTCTCTTTCATCTGGGCGGCCAAGGTTCTAATCTGAGTGACCACGTCGACCACCTCAACCTGTTCCAAAACGGGTTCGTCGGAGTGAGACATGATGATCGCTTGACGTGATATGATCGTTGTTACTAGATTGCCTTTTTTGATAGTCGGGTCCCCACGGTGGGTGCCAAATTGTAGACGCTCAGAATCTACAATCGAATTTAGGTTGATGCATTGGGGGGCACCGACAACCTGCAAGACAACAAGTGACAAACGAGACGTAAGATACCAAGGTGACATCGGTGTGGTGCCGATCGTAAGGACTCCGACGCTCAAGTTAGTAAGCAAGTATAGAATAAAAATAGTGAGAGAGAGAGAGAGAGAGGGAGATGATGGATGGTGGAGGTCGACTTATCCTGTTGACAGTTCGACAAAGAGGGGTGGTTACCGATGATTGGTTAGCTGACCGTGTAAAATGAAGCTAACTAGTGGTCGTCGGCAAGCAAGGTAAGATGGCGGGAGGTGATGCTTGATCGTCTCACTGATAACCTGAGAGCTTGATCGTTTCACTGAATGTTAGAGCGTTAGGGATCGAGAGAGAGGCATTCGACTGATATCTAAGTTTTTCGTAGTGTGAATTGGATGATCCTTTTCTCCTTCTGCTTGCCTTCCTATATAGACCATCCAACTGTTAGAGTCCGTACCCACCTCTCCTATATTTCGGGTGAGGAGTGTCTTGGTGGGCTGACTAAGTCTAGTCGGTTGCTTACTGACTGAATGAGTTAGTCAAGCAATGACAGTTGATCAGTTTGTTGGGCTAACATGGTTAGCCTTGTGAAGTGGGTCGGACGTGTCTCAGGTCAGTTGAGTTTGTTTTTGACAGACTAAGCAAGTCAGTCGAGTAAGGTTAGCTCGCATGTCTGACAGACTCGCAAAGTGTGTTGGCTAGCTCATCGGCCCCTTAGGAAGTCGGGAGGCCAAATCAAGTTAGCCTGTAAGCAGGCCACTTGGTTGGACGATGATTCTACTAGGTGGCTTCGTTCGGTGGTCTCTTGGAGCCCAACCTACGTGTGAGGCTGAGATGGATTCATTTAAAGACCATGGATTGGGCCGTGGCCTTGATGGATCAATTTCCCAGTATTGTTGGAAGAGCGAATCTTAGCCAGTACAATATCCTTCGTTGTGGTTTCTTGAGACAGGTTGTTTTGTGACGCCCCGTCTATCCGTCCTTGAGGACCCAACAACGAATCAGCAAGGATGATTTCTTGTGTGAAATTATCTAACGGTTTAAATTGTGGTACTATCGTTAATACAATGCGATAGTACTATTATTAGCCATGCCCTTCTTACAAAGAATCACACAAATCACGTTGCTTTTATTCTCATCTTTGTCCTCCATCTCTCTTCCAGGGTACATTAAATCTTCTCTTTTATTTACAACAAACTCATTCAACATCAGATTTCACAACCAATCTAGATATGTACGATTTTACTACTCTATTTATTCAACAACACCACCATTCACCACAACTTCCATTTGAAAACCCAACTAGCATGGGTGGCATCAATTTGCAAGATTCAAAATCGTTTGAACATTTGAGTGGTGGAGCGACTGGCCAAATTACATAAGATATAAATCAAACAACTATGGTTATGAACTGCTTGAACACGATGTGTGTAAAGAGGTATTTTAATTTGTTATTGTCAAATTTCCAACCTATATCCTTATTACCAGTTTGCGAATTACTAGAACTTAGTGCACGTCTTATGAAAAATAAGAGCGCTCTTGAAGACAACAACCTATATCCTTATTACCAGTTTGCGAATTACTAGAACTTAGTGCACGTCTTATGAAAAATAAGAGCGCTCTGGAGGACGCTATTAGCTTGTTCTCAAAAGAAAAAAAAGGCACTATCCGCTCCGCGAGCAACAAAGCACGATTGGAGCCGGATTTAAAACGAATAATGGGTTTATGGTGGTCCTGAAGAAGGCCCGTCCAGCCCAATAAAGCAAGCTTCTCGGTTGGAGGAAGGAAAAAAAGAAAATGGAGGAGAGAAGAAAGGTAAAGAAGAAGATAAATGAAGGAAAAATAGAAAATGAAAATGACGTGTCAACCTTCAGTGTCATTGATTGCGTGGTGTTGCCGCTACCGAAACTCGTCGTACTTGAAGTGTTATCAGTATCACCATCATCCACCTCAACTCTGTAACACCCTCCTGCGTACTCAGATTCCTCCTCATCGCCTTTTCTCGGGGAATCACTCATTCTTCAATCCCATGGAGGTACTCAGATTTCTCTCTCGATCACTCACCTGCTATTTAGATTGCTTTTGCTATTATTACTTGTTCCAATTCTCAATTTCTCATATCAATTTGTTTCTTTATGATCCAATATTACAATTCCTCAACTTTATGTATTTCAGCTTTCTAGTTTTTTCTTTCTATGTAATTAGAAGATGGATTTATGTCCAAAAACATAATAGCACACTAGTTTTACCACCCGAAACATATCTCATAAATGAATCATTCATCCATAAACAGGATCCCTATCCTATTTAGCTGTGCTTTTTTTTTTAAAATTGATATTCATTAATTAAGCATTAATAAGTCTATCCCTTAGCTATTACATTTAGCACCCACGATGGGCAATTGTACCATATATTAAGTCTTCGGGTGTATTTATTCCAAAAGTTGTTCTACTTGCTTCCCTAGCGAGATGGCTTGCAACAGTGTTTTCCATGTTTTCCTACTGCTATACAGAATAGTATAAACTGCTATGCAGAATAGGTTAGGGTTCGAGTCACCTCAGTTACCAAAATAAATAAATAAAGGTGTATATACTGTTGCATTTGTCATTTGGCCCATTTGCTTCCTGATATCTCAACTATGATCTGTTGGAGTGGCGTAGCTGCAGCCTGATCCTTTAAACAAGAAAGGAATTTTTTTGAGATAGATTGTATGCCAATTGTTTGACTACATAAAATGAGTCCCTTTTGCAAGGCTATAATTTTAGCCGTATTGTGATTTGTAGTGCCCATAAGAGTTGCACTTGCGTTTATAAAAGCACCATATTGCTTTCCTATACTGGCATGAGCTATCATCCAACAACTCATGATTGTTTTGAGTTGTTCTGAATTTTGGGGTAGTAGTATATCAGTAAAACAAGTAGTTTGGTGTACGTCCATCTGTATATGTCCATTTGAACATTGAAGAAACATATGATGTATTGTCTCTGGTTGGGTTTTACATAAAGAGCAAGATATGATTTGTTCTTTGTATATCTTAGTCTATCATAGCTGACTATTCTAACAGAAGAATTTTATTCTAGGTTGAAAACATAAGTTCCAGATTTTCTTCTCGGGCCAAGTTTGTTGACTTGACTGTGTTGTTATCTGTTGTAGGCTAGTTTCACTGAGCCCATTATACAAAGGGCACAAGTAATAGTATCTTCGGACTAGGTATTCCCAGAATTGTCGTAGCTATTTTAATGGGGAGAAGTATTTTTTCAGTTTTTCAAAATCCCAGGTGCCTATTTAGTTGTTGCTTATGGTGAAGAGTGAATTGGTCACCATGATGACAATTTGACATTGGCGGAAGAAAGGTTACATACATAGTGGGCCCCACCCTCCCGAGGTTTTTATTTTATTTTCTTATTGTGTAAACTTAATATGAAGTTTAAGTTTTACACCCCAAGAAAAGATCAGTTACATTGATACTAGTATATGAAATTGTTTATCAAGGAGGTATTTTCTTACCCTCCAATTCCTGACTCAATTTCCCATTGAGAATTTGTATGCGTTTTAAAAGTAAATTGTAATTACAATTAGAATAATTTAGAAAATGTAAGGTTGAGTGTACAAATGTGGGAGAGAGATGGAATAAAGTAGGATAAAATAAGATATATGTTTTTCATTTGATGTATGGTAACTTGAGTACATGATTTACCATAAACATTTTACTTTCAATTTGATTATTAATGTATTCAACATAGAATTAAGTATTTACTAATATCTCGTGTAAGTAAAGAGAGAGTACTCAACAAAACAAATATCCATGCTTTTCCAGCCCTTCACTTCGGTGTCCATCCACTCACGGAGAAAATTTTCCCTTTCCTATTATAACTTAGAAGTGCACATACACACTTGATCAACTTAGTGCTCTCTTTATACATGTAGGAAACGAAGTAGAAGTGTTCATCAACTGGTCTATTGTGTCAATTCAGGTGAAATCTTTTATTAGTGGATGTATTATGTCAATTCGCGCGTGAAAGTATGCATATTATTTCCAATGTTGATGGTTCAATTGCATTTTCCAATGTTGTGATCATTTAATCATGAAAGCTCTATGTTAAATTATTTTCCTTGTTTTACCATTATGAGTTGTGACCACTTTTTGTATTCCCTCCATCTCATACCAAATGTCACATTTTCTTTTTGAATAATTTTTATATAGACTTGTACATATATTTACAAAGCTCAGCCCTCCATGATGGTCACTTTGCAGATTGATACCTGTTGTTTGAATAATTGCTAAACCGTCCCTACGTTTTCAATGTAATTACATGTAAACCGAAAAAGTAAAAAATTCCATATTTTTAATTTTATTTCATGATACCTTTATTTTGGTTTTCTATTTTATCAGTTATTTTTATCATCCCACTTATAATTTCATGATTTTACATTTTACATACCCAATTTTCCTTCGTCTCCAAAATTTCTCCTTACCTCTACTTCTACAATGACTCCATCCTTCTTCACCACCACCACCACGAGCAACCACCATGAAATCTTCACCACGAGTCCAACATCACAAACCACCATGGATACTTGAAATCAAGCTTCCTGGAAGCTCAGTACTCCTATATATCTTCTTCTTTTTTCTTAATTTTTGTTTGACAAAAATGGAGCCTGATGCTCCTCTCCTGGATCTTATTTTTCTTATTTAATTTTATTTGTTCAGCTTCCATGGAAGCTCTAGCTGGAGAAGCTTCGGTCATATATTTTTTTAATTGTTTTCTACATAATTAATTCTTGGAGTATGTTGAAAATTTTGAATTATTGAGGGTTGATTTTAGATATGTTTTTGGATAACAATATGAATACAATTTTGAAGTGGGTATTTTTTTAAGTTTAAAACATAAGGTGTTCTACTGTGATAAAACTTACAATTGTAATTTTATTTTTCCATTATATTAAGCTTTGCTATTTATTTTCTTTTCTGAAAAATGAAACTTTAATGTGTACATGTAATTTTTTCAACAACGCGTAAATGTATTGGACAATCTTATATTGGGTCTATTTTGTAAATGACCATATCCACAAATTACTGATAAATTTCACCAGAACAGTATTTGATAAAACCATATTAAGAAGGTTCATGAGATGTAGTTCCATTAGTGTTGTCAATATCTGCGAGATCTCACTATACTGGTGCGTTTTGACACATGTGTGGGATTGACATGCCTATCCCAGGAGACATAGCTTCCGGGCACGATCCTGGGGCCGATATATTGAAGTTTTGTGGGTAAATTACCCCAATTAAAATATAATTAGTAGAAGATTTTCAAAGTTCTGAGTTATTCCTAAACTTCTATGTTTATGTGATAATGTCTGATATGTATGCATATTACTTCAGTAATCTGGTCATCACGGTAATGCTATCTTGCTATCCTAGATTTTTTGGTCAGGCCCGACCTGATGCAATCCAGGATTAAAAACGTTGAGTTCCATAATGGGAAAATATCATATACCCCTACTAGTTTGGCCTCTTCACACATTAGTCCCTGACGTTTGATTTATTATATCGGGTCCAAAATAATTATGGTTGAGTCCAAAAAGTTTCGCAAAATATCATTTTTGGACCCATGTGTAATTATTTGTGGTCCTATGTAATAAATTAAAAATGATGACTAATTTGTAATTAGAACATGGAACTGGGCACCAAATGAAATTCTCACTTTCGTAATAGTATAATTTTATTGTATGTATTTCCAGTAAAATTTAAGAATAGTTTGTGGTGAAAGGACCTCTAAAAATCCACTCAAAATCAAATGTGACATTTGGTCTGGGACAGAGGGAGTATTTTTGTTTGAAATAATCATGCACAATTATAAAATCTAAGATTTTAAGCCTTACACCCCAAGTTATGAAACTTGTCAGATTATACTCAGGGATATTTAGATATTCGAAACCTGGCCAGTTTGATGTCTGTTCATGGGTAGTTGTATAATGTATACACTAAAAAGGAAAAGAAAAAAAACAGCACCCCCTAACTCCAAATCCAAGTTCACCAACTTGTTTTGTTCGCTTACAAAGCTCATGTGTGTTGTACTTCTCCCTGGATGCATGATACTGGACAATTTAGGTTTCTTATAATTTGTTTGTCGTTGCTGGGATCCTGAATTTTACATATATGTCCTTGTCATATTACCTGATCTAGGTATCAGGTAATGTGACTGATGTTTGCGTTGCATTATATTTCAATGTTTTATGTTTGTCAACAGAGATATTGGAGAGGCAGCAGTATAAGTAAGAACAAGGAAATGGTGCAGAACTTGAAAAGCTATGGAGTGGTAGGATCGAAGAGAGTGACAGAAGTAATGGAATCAATAGACAGGGCTTTCTTCGTTCCTGAAGGAATGCCACCATATGATGATAGTCCCATGCAAATTGGTTATAACGCTACTATTTCTGCTCCTCATATGCATGCGACGTGCCTTGAATTGTTGGAGAATCATTTGAAACCAGGGATGCATGCCTTGGATGTTGGTTCAGGTGAGACTGCCTTTGTCCGTGAATTTGTCTGACATGTTGCATGCTTTCTGTATGAAATTGGTTTACATTAGACCTTTATAATTTTGGAAGTCTAAAGTGGCACTTCTTGTAGGGACTGGGTACTTGACTGCGTGCTTTGCTATAATGATAGGGCCAGAAGGTAAAGCTGTTGGTGTAGAACACATTCCTGAACTGGTTGAGTCATCTATTAAAAATATTGAAAAGAGTGCAGCTGCTCCACTGCTGAAAGAGGGATCTCTTTCCATCCATAATGGCGGTATGTAATATGCTATCATGTTGGTAGAGTTATGAAGTGTAGTTCTTTAATTTGAAAAATTATAGCCTAGAAGGATGTGAACATTCTCAACCACATGGTCTATGAATCAATGATAGACCTGGCTTATGAAATTGTTTTTCTTTAATCTTTTTCTGTTATTCAAGTAATTGCATGTATTGTTCATGGTGTTTCTATGTTTGGGTTCATAACATTTGTTTGGATTGGCACAGTTTTGATTGCTCTCTCAGTTTTGTTCTCATGAAACATAATACTGCATGCTAAGAAATCTGGCCAAAGGAAATGCCTGAATTATTCATTCAGATAGCAATACTGCATAACATGCTACTCAATATGGAGGGTGAAGGGGTGGAAACAATTTAACTCTAATAGGCAAACTAATAGTTTAACAGCTCCGTAGGCTAGGAATAATGAAACAAAAATGGGAATTTGCAACATAAGCACATTCGTCTTTCTTCATCTCTTTTTTTTCAGTAAAACCTCATCATGCCATTCTAAACGCGTAGACTTTCTTGAATCCCGAACATATATTAATTTAGCTTACTGACTTTTTTGTGCAAAGACGTCTGGCATAAAATATTCCAAGTGTTCTATGAGATGGCGGTGTATAGAATGTCCTTGGGTTTTGCGGCACTTGGTGTTTTATGAAAAATTGGCTCTCTTTTTCTTGATACCCCTGCTGGTTAATCATATGAACTAATGTTCCATCTAAATTTGCATGCAGAGGAATATGATGTCATGAATACATTGTTAGCTAGATTAATTCTTAAAATCTTCACTGTAACAGAAGGCAGGCAGGGGTGGCCCGAGTTTGCACCATACGACGCCATTCATGTAGGAGCAGCTGCACCAGAAATTCCTCCAGCACTTGTTGAACAGTTAAAACCTGGTGGCAGATTGGTGATTCCAGTTGGGAACATCTTCCAGGATTTGCAAGTTGTGGACAAGGATATGGATGGGAAACTAAGTATCCAGAGTGAGACTGCTGTTCGTTATGTTCCACTGACGAGTCGAGATGCCCAGTTGCGGGGAAACTGAAGATGGCTATTTCGACACTTGCACTAGTGTGTAACTGAGTTTATATGTAATAAGTTTATTCTCTGTTTCTCATATGCCTCAGCTCTGTACCCAAAATGGTACTGTTGTCATGGAACTGACATCTTGTGAATATAGTTCGTGCTTTGCCTGTGTACATGCAACTTCTGATCTACCTAGTTCCAACTTCTAGTTGACGTATACTTGTAGCTTATCACAATGGAATTCACAATCCAGCTTGATGAACCACACTGGGACAAAGTCAAAAGATTATGAGTCTTTCGTTGCAGTTCTTTTCTTTTCTTTAAAACATAAGATAGATGGGCTTTTCTACGATGGACAAAAAATTAAAAAATTAACATATTTATTTCGTTAAATTTAAAAATATTAGAATAAAAAATAGGTAATTCTAAGAAAAAATTATTTTATTTTTAAAAATATTTTAAAAAGTAAATTTAAATATTTTATTAATATATGTATTTTTCTAAGTTAAATATTTATATGGTGATAGGGCGATCAACTTACGGTCTTGGCAATGCTCCATCGCTCTTTTGCCTTATAAATAATAAAATTAAAAAAATATAAATATTAATAAAAAATTTAAATTTATCTTCTAAAATATTTTTAAAAATTAAATAATATTTTTTTAGAATTACCTATTTTTTATTTTAGATTTTGAAATCTAGCGAAGTAAATGTGTTAATTTTTTAATTTTTTATCTGTTGTTAGACAGGGCGAACTATATAAAAGACTAAGATAGATAGATGGATATATATAAAACGATGGATTACAAGTACAAGCTACACCCCCAACTGACCGGACAATCTGTGGAGCAGACTGACAGTTATCATACGAGATTCGCGAACTTAACCACATCGGTTCCGACAACAATACTTTACACAACGTAGCATACATACTACTATTACAACTACCATTAGCCGGACTATGAAGCAAAGATCCTTTAATATCGCTTCCTAAAGAGACACCTATATTAGCTAGTAAGTCGGCAACTTGATTACATTCCCTGAACACAAAATCGAGCTTGTACTCCAAGAATCCCCGCAACAACGAACTGATATCTTGAAGGAGGTGGTGGTGCAACCCCCTGTGCCTAGACGGATGTGCTAGTGAGCTGCCCTCCATGTGCCTGCGAATGGCAAAGATAGAGAACTGTGAGTCCAATTGAACATGGATAGCAGTAATATTACATTTAAGTGAAAGTTAAAGGCCATGTCGAATAGCCTCTAATTTAGCTCTGTTATTTTAGTTGCGACCCCCGAATCCGGCCAACGTGGCAATGAAAGCTCCAGTTGAACTCCTCAGCACGCAACCAAAACCCGATTGACATGTATTGTTTATACGAGAACCATCGGTATTCAACTATGAAGCCCGGGGACGTCCAAAATTCTAGAGTCCCCCTCTGGATACGTTTCCGGGGACGCAGGGACGTCCCCGTCGGCCAGAACGTCACTGGGACATTCTGGGGTGGCTAAGCCGCGGTAATTCACCATAATTCTCGGACAAAAACAACGGAATCCCTACGTTTGGAATAAAATTGTGATTTTCTTCTCTTTTCTCTGATTTTCATAGTAAATGAAGAAACAAAGATGAAGAAAGAGTTGAGAAAGGAGGTTGGAAAGGAAGATACGGTGAAACAGAAGAAGAACAGACTTTTTTATTTTTTTTTTACTCGGAAAGGAAGAAGAGGATTGATTATGGTTTTAAATTTTATTTTACTCTTTTTGGGCCTTTCTTTGTTTTAGCCTTTGGGTGACCCCAATTCTAATTTAGGTTCTTTCTCTATGGATCTGGGTTACATATTAAATATATTAAAAAAAAAAAAATAACGTCACTGAAAATATCCTCGTCCCCTACTATTTTGAACTTTGGCGTTCCGACGTATCGTCTCGTCCCCGTTCCCGTGTTTCCTAGGTATTCAAAGCCACAAAAGGCGGAGTTGGTGGTTGCCACTTACAGTTAACGACCACCAGTTGTCTGTGTATAGAAGGGAAACGTAAATCTAGGTCTATAAGTGTGGGCTGAATTTGTTGATTAAGATATGAATGCCTGATATCTGTTCCCGGAATAAGAAGCTATTATGGGCCTGCCAAAGACATCACCAGAATATATAACATTGAATTTGTTGTGGAGAATTCAAGGGAGACAATTATGGAAATATTCTGACACTCGACAATAGGAGAAGTAAACAGGAAACGGCGACGAGAATGATAAAACACGGGGCAATCAAAAATAGATGTACTATCGATTCGTTACTCCCCGAACGACAAAGTTGACAAAAAGGATTGTGAATCAATTCATGTTGAAACAGCAAGTCTGAAGTAGCCAGCTTGTTATGGAAAACCATCCACAAAAAGAATTTGATCCGCAGAAAAAGTTTAAGACGCCACAACCGGTCCAGGGCAAAGAGGGAAGATTAACAAGAGAGAAAAAATTTTATGCACTATTTCCGTTTTTTTTAAGTTACCCATAACCTTTTTTTTTATTCGACTCCAAAACATTTCAACTTTTTCGACATTACACCGAAAAATTGACAACGTTAGTCGTTTCGTTAGTTGACTATTAAACCTTTAAAAACAATCATTTTTACACCAAAACCTTTAAAAAAAAATTATGTTAGACCAAACTTTTAGTTTTTTTTTTATTTCCTTTCTTTTTCTTTGTAAGGTCCGCAAAATTCCTTCGTGTATCCGAAAAATTAATTAATATTAATTTTATTATTTCGCATGAGCGAAAATATTACGTGAGTATATTAGGTCGAATTTAGAATTTTAACGCCGAGCGGATTCGACGTTAAGTTAAGAATTGGAATTATATTAATAAGATAATAATAAAAAGGGCGAATTACATCTACACCCCCTTGTTAGATTTAAAAGTTGCAGATGGCTACCACCCAGATCAACAATTACATCTAAGTCCTAGTCGATAAAAATCAATTACATCCAGGTCCACGAATTTGACTTTCAGCGAATTTAAGCCCGGAAAAGTCATTTCTACCCCTGTTTGAATTTCAGATTTTGCATTTGGCCAAACAGACTTAAGTCCACGTGAGGATCACATGAGGATCTGGATGTAATTGATTTGGTTTATCCGTTACTTACCCGTAATTAATTTAGTTACCGTTATTTTTAAAAAAATAGCCGTTGGAAGGGAAAATTGGTGCTATTTAAACACAAAAAAAGAGCCCATAATGGCCTCTTATTTCAGATTTTTACAGTCTATAGTGTCCAGTTATTGAACTAGTATTGTAAAGCATTCAACTAGTATTGAACCCATTGAAGTAGTAGGAAGTAGTATGTATTGAAC